>PVIC010052299.1:0-12212 GCA_004025085.1 Thryonomys swinderianus | reverse complement strand
AGAATTTTGAGCATCACACCAGAGACTTCAGTCCACGCAATGCAGACTGAAATGTTGTGGCTGTGGGAAAAGAGGAAGCAAAACTGCCCTATTTGGAGATATTACTTACACACAGAAAACTCCAAATTTACAAATAAAGTAGTTTGTAACTAGTTTCATTAGGAACATTGGCTACACAGCAAAAAATAAAGGTGTCTTTTATACATTAAAAGAAACACAAAATTTAGTTTTTCAAAAAGATGTCCTTTAAATATTTTTCAAGGCAAATTACTTAAACATAAATCTCATTTCTTTGAAGAAATTGTAAAACTAATGAAAAACTTCAAGGAAAGCTAAATGAATGTAAACATACGACATGCTCAGAAACAGAGTCAGTATTCTAAAGATACTAATTCTATTCAAATGTGTCTTTGAATACAAAGCAAGGCATTTCAAGGACCAGTCCATACAAAATAACCAGATGCTTATTCACTGTAGATGGGAGAGAAATGGCAAGGACAGAGATGGAGCAGGGAAGATGAAGGAGAAGGTAGGAAAGGCGGATGGGAGATGAGGAGGAGGGAAAAACCCTGCCGGATAATGAGCACCTCACAGTGAGGAGCCAGTGGGGGGCTGAGAAACACACAAGTGGATCAGTGGGATGAAAAAGGTACCCTGGGGCCAGAGCTTTAGCTCAGTGGTTCCGACACCTGCCTCGCAAGCGCAAGGTCCTGAGTTCAATCCCGGAAACGACATACAGTGCTGGGTGCGGTTTCTCACGCCCACCAGCAATCAATACCACATACCACAGTGCCAGGCGTGGTGGCTCACGCCTGTCATCCCAGCACTCGGGAGGCAGAGACAGGAGGATTGCTGAGTTCCAGGCTTGCCTGGGCTACACAGTGAGCTCAGGGCCAGCCTGAACTACAAAGTGAGACCCTGTCTCAAAAAAAAAAAAAAAGCAAAAAGAAAAGAAAGAGGGGTCCTGGAACTGAGCAGCCTCATGGAGAAACTGGGTAATGTGACAAGGAACCATTATTGATCAGTGGGGGGAAAACATAATTTTAACAAGAAGATGCTAAACTAGATTATCATCATAAAAAAGAAAAAGGTATAGATGAAGAACACTGTATCCATAGCTTATAGTAGAAACAAGTAGATTGAAGGGGGTTGTATTGAAACAAAAAGTCCAAAACAGGGTCCGGAGGGTTAGCTCAGTGGTTCCAGCGCCTGCCTTGCAAGTGCAAGGTCCTGAGTTCAATCCCTGGTAACCACATACAATGCTGGGCGTGGTGACTCACGCCCACCAGCCATCAATACCACAATCCACAGTGCCGGGCGTGGTGGCTCACGCCTGTGGTCCCAGCACTCAGGAGGCAGAGGCAGGAGGATTGCTGAGTTCGAGGCTTGCCTGGGCTACATAGTGAGCTCAGGGCCAGCCTGAACTACAAAGCAAGACCCTGTTTAAAAAAAAAAAAAAAAAAACTCCAAAACAGAAATGTAGAATAGTTTATGACTTCATGGTTGGAAAGCATATAAAGTCTGATGGCAAACAATTGTGAATGTTTACATTTTAAAAAAATTTTAGTAGAAGACAAAATGCCATTTGTTTCCTTGAAAAGTTCGCCCCTCACAATTCCCCTTTCTTTGTACACACTTACCCGTCATTCCGGCCGCTTTCTCAAGCAGTTCTGGAGTCTTCTTTCATGTCTTTGGCTGCAGTATTATGCTTGCTTGGTGTTCTTTACTGATTCACAATATTTACCTTTCACAGTTATTTGACATGGAGAAAGAGCCAGATGTCCAATGATACCAGATTCCATGAATAAAGAAGATGAGGCCAGAGAATAACCCGACAAGGCTGCTTTCCCCCGGACAGAGCATATTTTTGGTCATGTCTTGTGAAGACACCCACAAAGCGGCTTCCAGAACTGTTTGAGGAAGTGGCAGCCACGAAGGAATAAATGTGTTCAAAAAGATAAGAGTAATTTGAGGGGGATTCATGGCAGTAAGGCTTGCGCTGTTACATATTCTTTACAAATGTAAAGATTCACTATATATTTTTTATCATACCTCATATTTTAAGCAAAATCTAAAATAGAATAAGAATGAAAAATAGGAACTGTTTTCTTGGAATACATAGCTTTTAAAAATGAAACACAAGCCACAACTTGAGATAACACTACACTAAGTATGACAGAGTGTCAGCGTTCAGAATATTTTTTTTAATTTATAAACATCAATGAGGAATACAAAATGGCTAAAGAGATAAACTACACTATGTACTAAAAGGAGCCAAACTGAAAACCGTGTTCTGTCTTCAAGGATCTGGAAATACAAAATAAACCACTTTAACATGCCGTTTATACCCACATTGGAGACGTTAAAAAAATTCAAAGATGCCAGTTATAAATAAGAATGGTGGAAACTTACATGCTCTTCTTGGGGGTTGAAATTGTCATTAAAAATACTAGGATTTGTTCTCTACATGCTGTCTTTTTTGTCAGTGGGTGGCATTTTATTCTTTTTATCCCCTATTTGAGTTAAATAGATGTTTCTCTACTGTACCATTCTATTTCCTTGCCATTTCTTTTTTCTATTTTGTTTTAGTGATTGCCCTGCAGATTACAATTAACATCTTACCCATCAAGTTCAGACATCATCCTACTTTCAAAAGTATCTAAAACCTTCATTTTGATATTATATAGATCCATTTCCTGTGCTCTCTTTTCTTGTGTTATTTTGATGCAGGTTACATCTTTATACACCATGTACCAATAAATACAGATTTATAATTATTCCTTTATGCAGTCATTTTCTAAGTTAGAGAAGAGAAGAAGTTATAAGCATCTGTATTTATTTATGTACTTACCTTTACTAATGCTTTTTAATCTCTTCTTTTGTTTTTGTTTTTGTTTTTGGGACAGGGTCTCACTTTGTAGTTCAGGCTGGCCCTGAGCTCTCTATGTAGTCTGGGCATACCTTGAATTTGGCAATCCTCCTGCCTCTGCCTCCCAAGTGCTGGGATGACAGGCAGGAGCCACCACAACCGGCTTTATCTCTTCTTTTGGATTTAAATTACTCTAATGGCCTATCATTACAACCTAAAGTGGTTTTTACTTCTTACAAGACTGGTTGGTTTAGCAAGGAATTCTCTGTTTTTGCATGTATGGAAACATCTTAAATTCACATTCATTTTTGAAAGACAGCTACACTGAATGTACAATTCTTGGATGATCTTCGTTTTGATTTTGCACTTCGTGTAGTCCCACTGCCTTTGGCCTCCGTGGTTTCTGATGTTCATGATATAGCCTATGTCGAGCATGTGATGGGCCTTGTGGGTGATGAGCGCCCCCTCGCTGCTCTGCGAGACTCCGTCTCCACCGTTGGCTCCAATCAGTCGCGTTAGGACGCGTCAGGTGGCACTTTCTTCGATTTTACCCTAGTTGGAGATCGCTGAGCTTCTTTTTTAAAAACAAATGCGGGGACTTCTTAGACATTATTTCTTCAAGTATTTCGTCTGTCCTTTCTCTCTCTCCCGGACTTGGGGCTCCTGCTCTGCATTATCAGACCACGTCCTATAAGTTTGTGAGACTCTGTTAATGCTTTTCGCCCGCTCCCCTGTCAGTTCTTGAGACAGGGCACTCTCGGTTTTGCTTTCTTCCCGTCTGCAGGTTTTCCCCACGGCCTGCTCATATTTTCTAGTAAGCCCATCTAGTAAATTCTATATCTCGGTTACTGTGTTTCACAACTCCATAATTCCTACTTTTAATTTATCTTTATTTGTAGAAATAGGCAGTCTTTTAAAATTTCATTTGGAAAATGAGCTCTAGAAAGTAGGACAGCTTTTATAGAGTGGAAAATTTCTATAGGAAACTTGGTGTGGGAATGTGATGAGGGGTAGGGATAAATATGATACAGAAAGAAAATAAAAGAGCATGTATAAGGGGGGAGGAGGGGGGAGTGGGTAGGGATATGGGTAAAAATGAGAATTAACTTGTGTCATATACTGGTACAAATTCCTCAATGTTACACGTGATTTTGAGATGTATATAAATTGTACCAATAAATAATTCAATTTAAAAAAATTTCATTTGAAAATCTTTAAAACATGGTTCCATCTTTGTCTAGTAAGTCTGACACTGGAGCTTCCTCAGGTAGTTTGTTTTTTTGTTTTGCGGTACCAGGGATTGAACTCGGGCCCTTGTGCGTCCAAGGTTGGCACAGTACCACTTGAGCCAAATCCCCAGCCCCTCCTCAGGTAGTTATCATTGACCTCCTCTACTCCGTGTAAGCTCCAGACTTTTCTGGGTCTTTTTTCATTGACACTTAATTTTTTGTTTACAACTGGATGTTTAAAACTGGATGGCAACTCTAGAAATTGGATTTTCAATTTCCTTGGAAAAAGATTAGACAGAAATTTTCTAAATACCTTCAAGGAACAGTCTCCCAGTCTGTGCCAAAGAACTATGTCCTGGGTGTGTGTGTACATGTGTGAGTGTGTGTGTTAGAGTGAACTTTCAGTGTTTAGTCAGGTACCTGACGGCTCCGTCCTGACCTTGACTTCCTGTTTGAGCAGAGCCCGCGTCCGCTGCAGCTGAGAGTGCAGAGCCTTCCGAGGTCCTCCCAGAGTTAGGAACAGAGGCCTGCTATGTTTGTGACCTCGAGTCTTAAGAATCCGGTAAGACATTGCACCGCTCCTTCTTCAGTTTTTCTACTGCATATTGTTTTCCTTGCTATTATCCACCACCTCAGGCAAAGTTTCTCAACGGAGGCATAATTCTTTTCAAGAAATTTGTTTTGAGGGAAAAGATCTTCTAGACTAGTGCCCCTACGCGAGGTCAGATAAAGACAGACTTGCAGTGAAGCACCATCTCAGGCCAAATAATGACGGTTTTCTGAGAAGGAGGGTTTGAAGAAGCTCCAACCCTGTAATGCCTGTCTGGAGACTTCCCAGTTCCTGGTTTTCGATTTGTTAAGACGACCGTGGTCCTGGGGAGACGGGAGTAGGGTGGTTTTAAACACCACAAAGCTCATTTTTCTTATTAAGATTCAATCAGTTTGTTTTTTGAAACATGCTTCCTGCCTTGTTGTAAGGCTTTTGTTAATTTCTAGAGTTTTAAGAAAATTGACCCTGACAAAGTTTGCCAGTTTTATCATTGCTTTCAGGGAGGAAAGAATTTTCAGAGGTTTAAACTGACATTTCTGCTGATGTCATTGTGGCAAAATCACTCTGGAATTCCACTTGGCATTATCGACTGAAATTTATTATGTGGCTAGCCTAGGAAATGATTGTTTTAGTTATGCCATAGTAAAAGAGCAGGCATATTCAATAGTGTTCACACAGCACTGTTCAAAGGGCAGCGTGCTGGAAGCAGCTAAAATGTTCAATGGAAGAATGAATAAACAAATTATAGTGTACAAGGAAAGACTTTATAGCAATGAAATCAAATGAGTCATACGCACATATCCATATGGACAAATCCTCGTAACATAACTGTAAGGAGGGGCACAAAGAAAAGTGAAAGAGAATACATTCAATAAGATTCTATTTTTACAAAGGTCAAAAAGAAAACCCCAAAACTATTAAAGAAAAAGGAAAGAAATAGTTTCCTTAAATACAGTAGATGAATGGCTACCCTGATTCAGAAAAGTGGGTATGTGATCAGTCTGAGAGCCTTCTCAGTGCTGCCAAAGTTCTGTTTCTGAAGTTGGATGAAGGTTTCGTGGGCATTGGTTTTAGGGTAATGCTTTCTTAGTTAAGAAGTCATTTATTGTCTTTCAGGATGTCTCAAGTATTTCCCAACAATAAGAGAAGATACAGAGAAATTGAAAGAGATGATTTTAACCCTTTCTTGTTAGATATGTTTGTGCACCTGAACAACAACAAAAGGTCCCCACAGAGTAGCCGGAAAAAAGAGAATTATGAGGTTTATAGACCTTTTCATTTATTAATTCATGTGCCAAATCCTAAAAGGACTTGATGTGCTTGTGGTATTTACTTCAAGGGGTGTGGCAGGTTAGATATAACCTATCCAACCTATAGCAGGTACTCAGTGATGAGCAGGTTTTATTGGCAACAAGACACCATGCTATCCCCTCACACGTTAAGGGAATTTATCTGTCATTAATACAACCAGGTGTTTTGGGGTTTGTTGTTTGGAAAATATATATAGGCAGGTAAAATGATTTCTTTGTGAAAAAGTAAAATAACTTCTCTGTGAAGACTGTAATGTTTACAAAGTAGCATCAAAGTGAACTTTAATAGTAAATCCTGACAAGCACTGAAAAGTTTTCAAGAAGTTGAGAAAGTGTTCACCTTTCAGAGATACTTCTGTGTCCACATATTCTTTCTAAAATGGCTACAAAAGGAAAAAAGATAACTTAGAGAGCTACTCTTTGAATACACCAAAAACTTCAGCATTTTCAGAACTTTCATAGATTTGAGGAATTACTCTGTGTGTGTGTGTGTGTGTGTGTTTTAGTATCTTGTTAAAAACTTAGACATCTTGGAAGTACCCATAATTTACAATGAATTCCACAGAACATTTCAGTTATTTGCCAGAAGCAAACTGATGTATTGCTATATTTTGTGGTACATGTTCTATTTGAGTGTCCACATTTCCTAGCTCATTCTTCTGATTTCTTTAGCTTATCAGTATTTCCAGATAAAGAGAGGCTAGAACCTGACAGAAAAAAGTGGTCACGACCAAGGAAAAGTTCCAGATGATCACATTTTGACATTTTCCACTTTTTGTAAACTTGTCTAATCTCTGAGTTCTCATCCACTCTGAGTTCAGCGATCTCTCTCCAGCTATCACTTATCTCTAGTATAGCTTTCCACCCCGCCCCATTCTCCATGAAAAACTAGTACTGGTTGAAAAGAAATATTACAACATGCAGTGTTACTTTATTAAAGTATTGATTTCTGGGAGGATAAGGTAGGACATATGAATGTAGATGGAGACAATGAAAAAACAAGGACTAGATTTTTTTTTTAATTTCTCACTAGTGATGTCGAACATTTCTTCATATGTTTCTTAGCTGCTTTTACTTCTTCCTCTGAAAAATGTCTGTTCATTTCTGATGCCCATTTTTGAATTGAGTCTTTAAATTTGAGGGGACTGACTTTTTAAAACTCTTTTTATATTCTAGATAATATCCCTTTGTCTGAGAAAAAGCTGGTAAAATTTTTTTTCCAAGTTGCTAGTTATCTTTTCACTCTGCTGGTGGTTTCTCTTACTGTGCAGAAGCTTTTTAATAGGATGAGATCCGCTTTGTTGATCCCTTCTGCTAATTCCCATGCTATGGAAGTTTTGTTCATAAGGACACTTTTCAGAGGAAGAAGTAAAGGCAGCTAAGAAGCATATGAAGAAATGTTCAACATCACTAGTCATTCAAGAGATGCAGATGAAAACAACACTGAGATTCTATCTCACTCCACAAAGAATGGCTGCTATCTCGAAATTAACCAGCAACAAATGCTGGCGAGACTGTGGGGAGAAAGGAACTCTTCTCCACTGTTGATGGGAAAGTAGACTGGTGCCACCACTATGAAGATCAGTGTGAAGACTCCTCAAAAAACTAGGGATAGAGGTCCCTTTTGACCCTTCTATTCCCCTGCTAGGTATATACATGAAAGACTTAAATGATTCATATCACAGTGACATATGTACACCCATGTTCATAGCAGCCCAGGTTTTGATAGTTAAATTCTGGAAACAACCCAAATGCCCGTCAACTAGAGACTGGACAAAGAAGATGTGGGTTTTTAAAAAATAAAATGGAATATTATTCTGCTATAAAGAATGATGAGATTGGGCCGGAGGGTTAGCTCAGTGGTTCCAGCGCCTGCCTTGCAAGCGCAAGGTCCTGAGTTCAATCCCCGGTAACCACATATAATGCTGGGCGTGGAGACACGCCCACCAACAATCAACACCGCATACCACAGTGCCGGATGTGGTGGCTCACGCCTGTAATCCCAGCACTCAGGAGGCAGAGACAGGAGGATTGCTGAGTTCACGGCGGCTTGCCTGGGCACCATAGTGAGCTCAGGGCCAGCCTGAACTACAAAGCGAGACCCTGTCTCAAAAAAAAAAAAAAAAAAATGATGAGATTGAATCATTTATAAAACAGATGTATCTTCAGGACATACTCATAAGTGAAATAAATAGGTCACAGATGTGTAAATACCGTATCTTTTCTATGGTATGAGAAGCTGGAGATATAAATCAGTTTCAGAGTGCATGATAGATACTGTGAAATAGAAAATATTCAAATGGTAAAGGAGTGAGGAGTATATAATGTGGGGGAAAATGTGATGGTAAAAACAAGGAAACAAAGCTTATGTATAAACAGGGTGGGGTTTTAGGGTGGGCAGGGGAATGGGAAAAAACGAGAATTAAGATGTGTCATATACTGGGTGCACATTTTCAACGTCGATTGTGATCATGATGAGTATATAAAATGTATCAATAAAAAGAAAATGGAGTCAAAATTTTTTTCTTATCAAAGGATTACTTACCAGTGGCTACAAATAAACTCGCCTATTTCCTTCTTAGATTGGAATCAAGTGAAACCACAAACCCTGAACAACAAAGATCTTGACCAATATACTTACTAGCCCCGCAGTAAGGGTGTCTGGGAAAGAGAGGAGCCGAGTAACTCCATGAGTTGACTATCGATTTCTGGGCATGGCTTTCTACCTGTTATGTTCGTCGTGCACTGTGAGTTCCATCACGTCATTTCTGCCTTCCACTGTGGTCACATGGCTTCCCTGTAGGCCGGCCCAAACGACCAAGACCAGCTGCAAGTTTCAGTTCCAAGTTCTTAGCATGGCGGTGGTGTCTCTGTCATGGCCCTCCCTGTCTTGAATTTCAATCTTGACAATCAGCAAGATAAACCAACTCCAAAATGTGGAATATTTACCAAAGAGGCTGATCTTGTTTTTGGAATATGTACTACGCGGTGTGCTTTAGGGCGCATTAGAGAGACGCAGGTCTACTTATCAGTTTTAAATATCTCGGTGCCTGGGATGACTCTCAACATTATCGATTTCACTTCACAAGCCACAAATTACACAGTGTTAACGTGGTGGTGCCTGGACCAAGGTTTCTTGATTCTTAGGCTGACTCTCTCTCTATTCTTATCCTTTAAAAAAGTACCTAAAGATTCCTTTACTAAGGAGGAAAAAAAAAGTTCATATGAATCTTTGTTCTTAACGTAAATAGTCAATGTTAGCATACCTGGTGGTCGGCATGTCCATACTATATTTTGTGGACACTTTGTTTGTAGCTGTCCATTTTAAATGTTTAAATGTTAAAAATGGGTTTTTTGCTCAGTTTGGTTCATACATAAATTTGTCCACTCTGCACACAGTGAAACTAATAATAATGATGATTTTTTGATAAGTATGAATATTATGCAGGCACCCTACTTGAGAATGTTTTTGAATTATTGCTTAAACTTCCAAAACTTAAAACAATTAGAAAACACAAAAGCTAACACAACACTTCACTTTAATATCAAGTGGGGTCCTTCCAGAATAATTTTAAAAATTATAATATTGTACTTTGGCTATTGTCTGCCATTTGAATTCTTTTGAAATTAAAGTCATCACTTACTCCTTTATAATACCAACTTATTGTATTACATGACATTACTCAAATAGGAAGAGTTATTCATAAAATGCCACATGGAGACGGTCCAAATCTGTCTAAAAGGCTGCTTTTCCTCACACTTTTTAATTTCTCATTCACAAAGGTAACAAATGAAAAGCAAACACTGTGTTAATGGTCCCATCAGTCCCCTGAGAAGAGTAATTAATTTCCTGACACTAATAGTGTCCACTATATATACACACTGCGATTGTTTTCATGTAGCTCACTTATCAGCTTTTCATCTCAATAGATTTTTACTTTGGAGACAAATGATACATCATAACATGTGCATTCCAGTCCTACACTTTTAATCAGAAATGGAAGAGGCTGGTATAATTGAATAAAAATTCATTAGACATAAAGGAAAATAATCCTAATTAGACTTTATCTTATGTTAAGAAAACTTACAGTACATGTGTTGTTGGTCGTAATATGTTTCCCTGAAGCCCCACAATTGCTAAAAATACCAGATCAATCACCATCCAGATTGCGTTATGAAGTGTGTGCACTAGTGCATTAAAAAGCTGTGTTAGCACCAACAAAGTTTATTGGGGTAACTGCATTCAAGACACACATGGCAAACCTTTAAATAGCACTGTTAAAATACCAAATAAAATGTCAACGTCTGTCAGGTCTCTGGCTTTTATAAATTGTTTAGACTGGGAAGCTTTGGGGTTTGGACATTGTTCTTTTCATATGATGTCGAAAAGAAGAGACCATAAAAAGAAAAGAACAATAAAGCATAGCTCATTTCTGAAGTTCTTTCATGGAAAAACATACCCCGGATCATTACCCTCCTAATCAACAATTTCCTTCTTCCTCCCAATCCTTCCCGTCTGGTATTTACCTTTCTCCCCCGCCCTCTCTGGGTGGTATTCTGAGCTTATCCATATTACTCAGTAATCGTATTTTTAAAGTCTCTTCAAAAGAGAATCTCAGGATGGCATGACAGATATGTATATATTAAGCATGTTTCATCCCGGGCCACAGCTTTACTCACCATTTCTACGCTCTTTGGAACAGATCAGTGCACCCTGAACTCAGAACACTGTCGAGGAGCCGAGGCCCGCGAGCAGGCCCGGGCGGCCGCCTACTGCAGAGCGGCGGGCGTCACACCTCGCCGGCCCTCCCCGCCCCCTTCCCTCGGCCTCCTTCCTCTTCTGACTGAACCACACTCCCCGCAATTCCCAAACAACAACATCCCTGTTTCAGCTTCTTCTCTGGATTTCCCACACTTAATGCAACCCAGACCTCACCTTCAGCTCTCCCGAGGCCACTTTGGAAGCCAGCTCGATGACACAGCCGACAGCCATGCGTGCAGCGCCGGCCGAGTGCAGCTCGTTCCAAATGGTGTCACTGTCCACCTGAGCAAACAGGCAGCAGAGGCCGCGGAGAGAGACAAAAAGAAAATGAAAGAGAATGAAGCGATGAAGCGGGGCGGGAGGGGGAGGGGAGGGGGCCGGGGAGGAAAGAGGGAGCAGGGCGGCAAGGAAAGGCTGGCGGGCAGCGGCTTGTGCGCGCTGACATCAGTCTTCCGTCGCGGCGGCTGCAGAGGCCTGTGGACATGGCTTTGCTTATACTTTTCTCCACACCAGCTTCTCCAATGGAAACACATTCCTGCCATGCCTCACTGCCATTCCCTGTTTAGATTTCTCATTACAAACAGCACTACACAGGCCGGATCTGGCTCAGTTACAGGCCTGCTAAAAAACAGGCCCCAGCAGCAGATAAAGTAAAAACTAAGAGCACTTAGTTTTACATAAAAATCGGATTTGCAAGTGCTAGAGGGGGAAAACTCAAATGCTTTTCTGACTGCAGGTTTACAGGGAGCCAAAGACAATTTCTAGGCAGGTAGCCACAGCGGTCAGTGAAGGGGAAAGAGGACCCGCCGCAGCTCCGCAGGCTCGGACGGGAAGCAAGGAGCGCGGGCCGCACTCGGAGCCTTCCGCCAGCTGCGAGGGGCGGTCTGATTTCCAAAGGAAGAGCTTGTGTTTCTAGCGTTCTCCACAGGTCTTCAGCGGGGCTCACACGTACCGGCTTTATTAAAACTGGACAGCAAGACGCCCGGTCGAGCTGTATGAGCGAGCGTTACTGTGCAGGAAAGCTTGTCCGTGCTCTGGGGGCCTCTTTATCCAATGCTGCTCACCCTTCTCCATGCACGGAGGAAGACAGCGTATATACCGAGGACGTGAAAAGGCTAAGAGTGGTGATTGTAGCTATTATATATGTGTTGCGTATTTTACATACGAGACATTTTATGATATTAAAAAAAAACAGATAGGGCTGGGGATTTAGCTCAAGTGGTACCGCACCTAACCTGGATGCAAAAGGGCCCGAGTTCGATCCCTGATACAAAAAAAAAAAAAAAAAAAAGGCCGCAGATTTAGCTCAGTGGTTCCGGCGCCTGCCTTGCAAGCGCAAAGTCCTGAGTTCGATCCCGGTAACCCCATACAATGCTGGGCGTGATGACTCACACCCACCAGCAATCAGTACCACATACCACAGTGCCGGGCGTGGTGGCTCACGCCTGTCATCCCAGCACTCGGGAGGCAGAGGCAGGAGGATTGCTGAGTT
>PVIC010052298.1:0-11865 GCA_004025085.1 Thryonomys swinderianus | reverse complement strand
TCCAGCCCTCCAATGTGATTTTTAAAAAATTTCTTTGTGTATATTCCTAGCAGGCGGATGGCAGGGTCAAATGGGACCCCTAATCCTAGTTTTCTGAGAAATCTCCACACAGATCTCCACAATGGTTACACAAATCTGCAATCCCACCAACAGTGGAGAAGGGCTCCTTTCTCCCCACAGCCTCGCCAACATTTATTGTTGGTTGATTTTGTAATAACAGCCACTGTTTGCGGAGTGAGATGAAATCTCAGTGTTGTTTTCATTTGCATCTCTTGAATGACCAGTGATGTTGAACATTTCTTCATATGCTTCTTAGCTGGGAAGCTTCCTGCTTTTAAAGGATGAACTTATATTATCTGGTGGGGACAGGGAAACTGTACTAAAGATAAACTATTTTAATGTCATCCTAAATATCTCTGATTCACAGGGGGACAGTACCCGGACTGCCCTAAAATATCTTTTAATTAATAGCCAATGGATGGTTGATTTGGGGGCCTATGTACAAATTAATGCAACAGAAATGCAATTTGTATTTAGCATTCTGGGACATTCATACGATAGGCTTGATGTGAGATATCTGTTCTGGCTGGCATTTCAATTTATATACATACCTCCCTGGGTCACCACAATACCAGAATGAGATTGTAAGTGGCAAATGATCGTGACAGAAAATTCTAATTTACAGGACCAAGCGGTGCAGTAAATCAGGTCTGTGAAAACAGTTTTCCTCTAAGTTCATGTTTTTTTATATGGTTAGAGCTATGTGTGCACTTGTAGTTCTTTCTTGGGGCATTTGGGCATGCTTTTGTGCCTAAAAGCCTAGCAAAAATAGAGGACTTTTTCTACCTAGAAAATCTGAGACATTTTGGGGCGTCACTGAGAGACTATTTCCCTGAGGAACCAATCTTCGATGGGCCCCTGGAAACAGAGAGAAAATGAGGAGAGGAGGAACAAGTAATACTGTGGTTTCTTCTGGCTAGATGGGCCCCAAAGCACAGATGGTGTTTCAGCACATGCTAAATTAACATCAAAATGGATTGAAGATCTAAACATTCAAACTTAAACATGACACCTACTAGAAGATACACTAGGTAAAATACTTGGGAGATACAGGTTCACGAAAAGACTTTCTAAACATAACCTCACTTGCACAAGAAATAACAGCAAGAATCAACAAACTGATGAGTTTTAAAGTACCTGCTGTGATAAAATGTTTAATATCATTTTGTATGTTTTGTGCACCAGGCACCATTTCTCCAAGATTCTTTGGGGTCTTTCACTAAGAAACAGTGTTTCAAAAATGCAGTCCTTGTGCGAGGCATGTTGCTAACCATTGTTACTGAGTAGTCATTATTTCTACATATTCTGGGGGAGAGAGCTGGAATGTCTATTATTTTACTTTATTTAAGAGTGCTGGAATGACAGGCGTGAGCCACCACACCCGGCACTGTGGTGTGTGGTACTGATTGCTGGTGGGTGTGCGTCACCACGCTAGTTATTGTTGTATGTTGTTACCGGGGATCGAACCAGGGACCTTGTGCTTGCTAGGCAGTCTCCAGAACCACTGACCTAAATCTCCAGCCCTAAATTTGTGCCATTTGTACTGCAGTGTCAGCTTTGCTCAATATAGAGAAGCGGGACACGCTGTCTGTTCCTAAGTGACTTAAATATATTATTCTATTTTTCTACTGGAAATGGCATATCAGGGCTTCCTACTCAATTACAGTCATGATGTAGTTTTGTTTCCATTATGTGCTACTTTCTATTTTGCCTGTAAACACAATATTCTTTTCGTTAAAAGCTCAAGAATTTCATTATATAATTAATGGTTTTCTGGGCCAACCTCAGGGATATTAGTTTTTCTTTCAATGGGTCATTTCAAACTTTTGACCCATTTTGAAATCTTTCTCTTGAATTGTTGTGTTTAACGGCTTCTTTGGGTTTTCCTTGGGAATTTCTATCTAACACATTGGCTCTTCCTTTGTCATTTGAATAATTGTCACTTAATCTCCTATCCTTTTGATGTGTTTAACTTTTTAAAAACTTTTAATCTCTTCCTTTTAGTTTTTCTCTGGTTACTTTTATTCTCCCTTACATTTTCCTAGTTTCTTCTGTGTTCCTGAAAACTTTTTTTTCTTATTATTTCAATGAGTTTTGTCGTAAGATTTTTGGGTCTTTAAGCTTTTGATTTATGTTGCTCTCTCGTGTTATGTGTCACTTTTATGAGTATACTTTAGTTTTCTTTGAAGTAGAAAATTACAGTTTTCAAGTGATTTATAGAGATACAATTTCTGGCATGCCTTTCTGGCCTGTGAGGATGTTACTGTATTCTATATTCTGCATTGTTTTCTTACAATAAATCTGAATCAGATTTCTCTATGATCCTTTCTTATTGTTCATTTCACATGACATTAATTTGCCTAAACCTTTAGAAGTTGTTGTGTTCAAGATGGTGTGTTACAGTTACAGATCTTCTTTTTTTTTTTTTTTTTGAGACAGGGTCTCGCTTTGTAGTTCAGGCTGGCCCTGAGCTCACTATGTAGCCCAGGCAAGTCTCGAAGTCAGCAATCCTTCTGCCTCTGCCTTCCGAGTGCTGGGATGACAGGCGTGAGCCACCACGTCCGGCATTGTGGTATGCGGCGTTGATTGCTGGTGGGCGTGAGTCTCCACGCCCAACATTATATGTGGTTTCCGGGGATCAAACTCAGGACTTTGCGCTTGCGAGGCAGGCGCCGGAACCACTGAGCTAACCCTCTGGCCCCTACAGATCTTCTTTTCTGTTGTCTCCATGGAGACTGAACATAGCAGTCTCCTTTTAGCACATTCTGTTCTGTCTCTTGTCCTTGTCCTGCTCAATGTGGATTCCATTTGCAGTTGGAGAGCCCCGGCCGGAGGGAACCCAGCGATCTGGTACCCACAGCGTGTGCCCAGATGGCTCCATTGCCTTCCGACCTGCCTTTCCTTTCCTATCTTGGCCTCGACTACAGTGGTCCCCGTGGGACGCTCTCGAAGACCTTCAACAGATGACAGAAACCACAGGTAACACTGAACCCTATATACATAGGCTGTTCCCTATACGTGTGTTAATTTTCCCACTGTTGGGACATAATGCCCGATGCTCACAATTTAAAGGAGGGGTTTAATTTGGCTTGCAATTTTAGGGCGTTCAGTCCATGGTCTGCTGACTGTAAGGCAGAGTATGGAGGAGCAGAGCTTCGAAGTGGCCGAAGACCATATGTAGTACCCAGGCGTTACCATGGTAACAGCTCTGGGACACACCCAGAAGTGTGGTTGACTAATCTCTTGGGTGGCTCCCTAGCCAATCAGATTGCTACAATTAAATTTAACCATCACTGGGCCGGAGGGTTAGCTCAGTGGTTCCGGCGCCTGCCTTGCAAGCGCAAGGTCCTGAGTTCGATCCCCGGTAACCACATACAATGCTGGGCGTGAAGACTCACGCCCACCAGCAATCAACACCGCATACCACAGTGCCGGGCGTGGTGGCTCACGCTGTCATCCCAGCACTCGGGAGGCAGAGACAGGAGGATTGCTGAGTTTGCGGCGGCTTGCCTGGACACCATAGTGAGCTCAGGGCCAGCCTGAACTGCTAAGCGAGACTGTCTCAAAAAATAAATAAATAAATAAAATAAATTAAAAAAAAGAATTTGTTCTTGGTGCAGATTTTCTTAATCTTAGCATACCACGGCTGGGTCTTGTCGAGAACATTGACCTTTTCTCTTAAAAGCAGTATTTATGTCTGCTCTTCAGCATATTTGAATAGCCACCATCACCGCTTTTGACCTTCATGGTCGGTATCAAATAAAATACGGGTTATCTCACTGGGTGTAGTGGCATATGCCTGCAGTTCTAGATACTTGGGAGAATGAGGCACCCAGAATGGTGCATAACGTAAAACTCATTCAGTGTCTAGTTCTGGAACTTTCCATTTAACACTTTCAAATTGAGGTTGCCTGCGGGTGATCAAAACCATGCAAAATGAAACAGTCAGTAAGAGGGAAATGACACTGTCTGCATTATGAAACGTTGGCACTGTAGAGACAAATAAAGTTCTTTATCTCAGCTGCCACTGTTTCCTGTAATTTCAGGGCAAACCTTCCCACGATGAGGGGCCTCTTCTGTTTCCAGGGCTGGTAGAATCCCCAAGGCTTCCCTCTGCTTCTCTCAACAGAGACCCTTTGGTGAGGAGTTTAAGAAAATCTTCCCGGAGCCGGGGGTGTTTTCACTATTTCTCTGTGTCCCAAAAGGCTCAGGATTCAAAGGGTGACGCGAGAGAAAGGAGCTCTCTAAAATCACCCTAACAAATGGTTTCTTTTTTCGCCATTGGACTAGATCTTATTATTTCAGAAAAGTGTGTGTGTGTGTGTGTGTGTGTGTGTGTGTTTTGGGGACGGAGCAAGACTGAAGCCACAGCCCAGTCTTATCCACAGGACAACCGGGAGAAGAAGCACTCCTGACAGTCCCCTACACCGATGAGGACACCAGTAATCTAAGGCAAGCTTTTGATGTGCGCCTCTGCAGAGGTCCAGCGAAAGAAGGAGCTGGCTCCATACCTCAGCACCCCTGTTCACCTTAGTCTCTTGCTGGCCACAAAAGACCACGGTACGGAGAACAAATACACTCACGTGGGTTTTCTTGGCGATGTTCATTTGGGAAAGTTTTCAGAATTTTTATTCTTACGCTAAGAATTACAGGCTAATGTCTAGGCCTTTCGCGCCATGGATCCTATTTGTCAAGGCAGATAAAGGAAGGAAATATTCCCTAGGGCAACAGGAGGTAACTTGATTAGTGATCTGAGGGGTAAAAAGTCCTCTTAGCAGACTTAATTTTCTGGCTGGTATACGTGATCTGCAGCAGGCGAACGCCAAAGACAGCTTTGTACTGACGAGCGAGAGTCACTCTGAGTTCTCTCATTAGGCACGTTACACGGCGTCTGTTTCTGCGGTATTCGTTCCATTAAGACATTCTTTTCACCTGTTTCAGAGGCGAACTCTGAGGGCCAGAGTCCGCAAAGCTTGTCTGGAAAAGTTGATGTTTCACAGCCGGCAAATCTGGGCGCACTTCACAGAAAGGAGCCTGAGTGTCACATTGCAAAATCAGAAAATAAGAAACACCCCAGGACACACACACACACCCTCACGTGGGTCTCTGCGGATTTCTCCGTGATCTTTTCACGTCAGATAAAGAGGCACGTGTCCTTGACATGTGTGCCACTCAGGTGCGGGAGGCTTGGTGCGACGTAACAACATTTGATACCTGAAAAATAAGTTCAAACACATTCTGATTACTGCGATTTTTTTTTTTTTTGAGGTATGGGGCATTGAACTCAAGGTCTTCACACTGAGCTACACCGCCAGTCCTTTTTATTTTTAATTTTTTTTGAGACAAGAGTCTCACTTTGTACTCAGGCTGGCCCTGAGCTTACTATGTAGCCCAGGCAAGCCTCGAACTCAGCAATCCTCCTGCCTCTGCCTCCTGAGTGCTGGGATGACAGGCGTGAGCCACCACGCCCGGCACTGTGGTGTGTGGTATTGATGGCTGGTGGGTGTGAGTCTCCACGCCCAGCATTGTAAGTGGTTACCGGGATCAAACTCAGGACCTTGCGCTTGCGAGGCAGGCGCCGGAACCACTGAGCTAAACCCCCAGCCCTGGAATGATTCTTACAAGGCTGAGGTTTACGGGTCCCCAAGGAAGTGGGAAAAGTTCACTTTACATACAGCAAAAATCAAGGTGATCCTGAGATTAGAAGTCCACATGTCTAAGGATTCTCTTATTGAAAGAACATGGGCAAATTTTTAAAATAAATCATCTTAAATCATTTCTTATTGGATACCTATTAGGTTCCAGGGTCTATAATATTCTTGACTGCTATTGATTTGACCATCCAGGGCCCCCAGTGAAATGGGCACTTTGGGAGCCAGTATTCTAGGGAGGGTGAGTTTGCAGATGTGGCCTTCGAGTGAGGGCCACGCGTGGACCCTCCAAGCCCACACTGGACAGGACGTTGTGCTCTACCTGCTAAGGACACATCGCTATTGCTGCAATTTCCCTTTTGTGAGGGGCCTGGAATCTTTTATCCACAATTAAGCACGATGATTCAATTACAACAGACTCTCAAGTTATAACTGGCCCGACGTAGGAACCGTTTGGGTCACAACCAGAATTTTTTGTCCATGAGCAAAGTCTTGAGTTACGACCTGAATGCTGGCCTCAGGATGGTCTCGGATAGAAAGTGAACCCTTAAAGAGTTCTGGAAGGGACGTGAGATCATCCTTTCTGGTGTGGGGTTGGTTGACAAATCCCGGGCCAGTGTCTCTCTCAGGACTCTGCGATCGGCTGCGGGGAGGAAGCTGAGCCTTCAGCGACCGATCTGACTTACAACCAGCCATCGGGAAAGACACTGAGCTTGTCAGTCAGGGGTCCGTTGTATCTCCAACTAGTCCCTCGAGATTCATTCCACCGCCACGCAACATACATTTGTGTCCCGCTAAACACGAATTAAAAGGAGAAGGATTTCATACCTGGAGGACAGCCAAGGAGATGCCATTGCTGACCGGTTATAGGGCACTCTCTGGCCCAGTTCTACACAGGTAAACATAGCACGGGGCTCCTGTTGTTTCTCTATCTTTGCTGCAGTCGCACAGGTCATATTGTGAAAGGCGAGCAGCGTATATAAATTGACTTTAGAGCAGTGTTTCTGTAATCTGCTAAAAGTTGGTATGTTAGGGCACAGAATGACAGTGTTTGTGAGGATTCAGGACACGGCGTCAGCTTTCTGCCAATGAGCAGCGTTTGATATTCAATATTCTGGCTCAAATTCCTTTCTGTGCTGTGAAAGAATTTTGCATAAATCTCCCCGAAGGAGGCTGACAGCCGATTTTTTCAAAGTTGCGGTTACAGCCATGGTGGAGAGAGGGTTGCTGGAGCCGGGCCCTCCTCCCGCCTGGCGAGTGCTCCTCCCGCCAGCCACCGTCCTGTCTTCTTTCTGAGAGCCGCTGTTTTGATCTCCCTGAGCTTTGAAGCGGCCGTCGTTTTTGCCTTTAACGTGCTGTTCCGAGTCATTGTTTGATTGCTTGGAAGAGGCCGAAAGGCTTACGTTCTCCTAGGCTTTGCTTTTCCTTTTCCTTTGGAAAAGCATTTTCACGCACTTCTCCTGTTGCGGCTCATTCCCACACGGCGGCCTGGGTGCAGCTCGCTGTGCAGGTCGCGAGGCCTGCGGGTGGGAAGGACGGACGGAGCCGTGTGTCGGAGAGACTGGGCCCCTGAGGTTCTTTCTTCGTGGGGTCGGACTTGTCCATCTTTCTCGCTATACCCTTGCGTCTCTCTCTCTCTCTCTCTCTCTCTCCCCCCCCCTTCTGTCTTTACCTTTCTTCCCCCCTTTTTGTTTGCTTCCTTCCCTTCTTCCCTCTCCTCCTCCCTCCCCCTCCTTTTATTGCTAAATACATCCCAACAGGCCTTAAAGGGTGGGCGCCAATGGTCACCTTGGCACGGCTGCTGACTAGCAGCTCTGCGGCGGTGCGGGCGGCCCAACTCCGAAGAGATTGAGATCATTATGGAAAGAGCTTCTGTCATGGGGTGCTAGATCCAGCTGAATCTAGGCTGGTGGGCGGGAGTGCGGGACCCCCCACTTGGTTTCCTACGCAGGAAGCTCACGACAGAGCCACACCCCAACGACATACGCTGTGTCTTTTATTTATTTATTTTTTTTTTCTGAGACAGGGTCTCGCTTTGTAGTTCAGGCTGGCCCTGAGCTCACTATGTAGCCCAGGCAAGCCTGAAACTCAGCAGTCCTCCTGCCTCTGCCTCCCGAGTGCTGGGATGACAGGCGTGAGTCACCACGCCCAGCATTGTTGTATGTGCTTACTGGGGATCGAACCAGGGACCTTGTGCTTGCTAGTCAGACGCCAGAGCCACTGAGCTAAATCTTCAGCTCCCTAAGTCTGTTTCTTGGGGGATGTTGAACTAAACATTCACTGTGGGACAACTGATAGGTACGGCCAAACATGCAATATTTAGCAGCGGAACATGTCCCAGGAACACTAGTTTCAAGGAACATCGTGAAGTGGACACAGAGATGTGCATGACATGTATTGAAAAGTTCCACACCATGGTGTTCATGTAAGAACTTTGTCTTGTGGAAATAGTTCTTCCATCTTTTTCTACCTAGCAGAGTGTAGAGGAGGAAACAATAAAGTTAACAAGTGAATTATTGCTGAGGTAGGGTTTGACACAGGTTCTCAGAACCTATTTGTGTTTTGGGTTTTTTTTGTTTTGTTCTTGAGATAGGGTCTTGCTTTCTTGTTCAGGTTGGCCCTGAGCTCACTATGATGCCCAGGCAAGCCTCGAACTCAGCAATCCTCCTGCCTCAGCCTCCCAAGTGCCGGGATGACAGGCGTGAGCCACCACACCTGGCACTGTGGTATGTGGTACTGATGGCTGGTGGGCGTGAGTCTCCACACCCAGCATTGTATGTGGTCACCGGGGATCGAACTCAAGACCTTGCGCTTTCGAGGCAGGCACCGGAACCACTGAGCTAAATCTCTGGCCCTTGAATGCGTCTTTTAAGATCCACGTCTCCCTGAGAAGCAGTTCTCCGGGACAGGCCCAGGTGAGAAGTGCTGTTCTTGGAGGTGAGCAGGGCCAAGTCAACTCTGGGTGGGATCAACTCTCTTGGTCCTGTGCGAGGCCAAGCTGGGGGGGGGGGTGTGGGAGCAGGAGCAGCGGGCAAGGTGTCTTTCCTGTGTCTTAGAGAGAGACAGGACAAGAAGCAGCTTCCGCAAAGCAGGCGGGTGGGCCAGATGTGTTCCAGGTTCAGGGGACCCGGGTCAGAAGAGGGGCAGTAGCGTGGTGCCTGTGGCTGGCACTTGTGGGGGTCCTGGGGAGAGCTGGCCACTCTTGTCTTCACTAGTTTCTGCTCACTGCCTTCCCTGACATTGTCTCTCCTAGGATAAAAATAACAACACAGGGTTGAAGATTTAGCTCAGTGGTTCTGGTGCCTGCCTAGCAAGCGCAAGGTCCTGAGTTCGATTCCCGTAACCATATACAACAATACTGGGCGTGGTGACTCACGCCTGTCATCCCAGCACTCGGGAGGCAGAGGCAGGAGGACTGCTGAGTTCCAGGCTTGCCTAGGCTACATAGTGAGCTCAGGGCCAACCTGCATTACAAAGTGAGACCCTGTCTCCAAAACAAAACAAACAAAAAACCTCAACAACAACAACAAAATAACAACACAAAGTTCTAGAGCATAGCTGTAGGAAAACTGGCCTTGTGAAGACCAGAGAGCGTTGTAGGCTTGGTGTTTTCTGTGGTAACTACTCCACGCCGCAGTTAGAGTGCTTGAGCAGTCATAGGTGATGTCCGGGCAAAAGGCTGGACTAAACCAGTCAGACTTCATTGGCAGAAACAGGTGTAGGGTCACATTTGGCCAGTGGGCCTGAGTTTGTTGACCCACATCAAAGGAAACCAGGGTAAAGGGTTTTCGTTCACGCTTGGACGTGATGGGGGTATCAGTCATAGTTGTCACTAAAATAAGTCATCATTGAAATAATACTATCAGAATAAAGTTATCCCAGTAATTCATGTCACCCTAATCAGGTGCTAGACACCGTGCTAGGCATCTGACATGCTTTATTCACAGAGACGCCCGATCATAATGTAGTCTCATCTTAGAATGTTTTCCTCACCAAAAGAAGACTTGTACCACTGGTGCCAGCTCCCAAGCCTCATTCCCCTGGCACCCTGGCACACAGTCCTCCATCTTCCATCTGTCGCTTTGCCTGTTCTGGACCTTTGCTAGAGATGGGATCAGCACCTGAGGGCTTATGTTTCTGGCTTCTTTCACTTTAACATTTTCAAGGTTCATCTACAGGATGCAAAAATCCTACAAAAATCCACAGAGCAGCAGCTCATTCATTTTTTATCACCAAATAGTATTCCATTGTATGGCTCAACCACGTTTTGTTCGTCCATTTTTCCAGTCAATGGGCACTTGGATGGTATTGACTTGTAGGCTGTTGAGAATAAGGCAGATATTACCATTTGTATACGAGTTTGGGGGGGGGCATATGTTTTCATTTCCCCTGGTTATGTGCTTGGGAGTAGAGAGGTTGGGTCTTTTTTCTTTTTCTTTTTTTTAATGACGCATTGTTCTTAAGACAGCCATGCCATTTTACTTTCCTACCAGCGGTAATGCATGAGGATTTCAGTCTCCCAGGATCCTCACCACCATTACTCATGCTCAGTCCTCTTCACCATGTCCACCCTAGTGGGTGTGGAGAGATGCGCTCTTAATAACTACTTTATGAAAGTTGATAGAGAATTATACTGTAGTTTTCATCTTTGAGAATGAGGAAGTCCAGTTTCTAGACAAAGCTTTTCCCTAAAAGACACAAGGTGTTTTGTTGTTGTTGTTGTTCTTGTTGTTGTTTTAAGTTTTTTGAGCTGGGTCTCACTTTGTAGTTCAGGCTGGCCCTGAGCTCACTACGTAGCCCAGACAAGCCTCGAACTCAGCAATCCTCCTGTCTCTGCCTCCCGAGTGCTGGGATGACAGGCGTGAGCCACCATGCCTGGCCTTAATAACTAGTTTAAAAGGTGGCGCTAAACAAAGGCTTTAGCTTGGAACTCACTATGAGAAACACAACCACATCTTTTTAGTTTGGAACTCACTATCAGAAAAGTGCCCACAGACTGATTTGGAATACACGGGGGACAGCTGACAGGGAGGAAGGAATTCAGGCCAGTGTTTCTTGATGTTCTTCAATGTGAAAACGAGTCAGACAAAAATGACATTTTTAGTTGGGACCTGATCCCACATGTGTTTAACGTGACTCTTAATCTGTTGTCTATGCTAGTTATTTTATAAAGTATTATGCTTAGATGCGACTCTTGGCTAAAATGATGAAGATCCTGCTTCCCCAACAGCTTTAAAGAATATACTTTTGGAAGTTTAAGTGCTTTCTCTCATCTGTGCCATTTTTACAAAATCACAGTGAGGACAAATCAGTGTCATGTCCCAGAATACTGATGCTTAAGAGCGAGTTTACTAAAATAACAGTAGCGCTGTATGTTTCGTGTGAACTTATTTGACATGGTAAGCAAGAATGAGACAAAAGCCAGCAGTCAGAAGAGTGGAGTTTTGACTCTGAGTTTTAACATTTTGCATAGATTAGAGATGTCACCTGTCTCTCACTGGGGTTCCACCCTCTGTTTCTTTGCTAACAGAGCTGACGCCTGAGACACAGTGTACGGGTGTCCCTTGCTGCTCACAGAAGACTGGGTCTTGCAATTCTTGCTGGTGCTCAAGCCTCTTAAATAAAGGGGCGTAGGAGTGGACAAAACCTATTCAACTACTTTACACCATCTCTAGACCCCTTACGACACCTGCAGCAATGCAAGCTATATGAAAGTAGGCGTTACACTTTAGGGAATGAAGACAGAAAGTCTGGATCTGTTTAATCCAGATACACTTAATTTCCAACTATTTCCAGCCTGCAGTTGCCTGAACCGTCAGCTGCAGAACCTGAAGACGCAGGTGGCTGAGTGTGGACGGAACAAGGTGTGGCTGTGCAAAAGTGAGCGCTAAGAAAGAGTGGGTTCATGATGAGAGGAAAGAGCAACCACTTGCGACTCGCTGCAGTCATAGTCCACCTACGGGTGCATTTATGGAAGCCTAAAGTTGGAATAAAGCTCGAAGCCCGTTCAACCCAGTTCCTTCATTTTTTTCTTTCCATTGCAGTAACAAAACACCGGATACAACCAACTTATAAAGAGAAAAGGTTCTTTTGGCTTGCAGTTACAGAGGTTCGACTTGGCCCCCTTGAGGTGAGCCTGGCGAGGCGGCACAGC
>PVIC010052297.1:0-12179 GCA_004025085.1 Thryonomys swinderianus | reverse complement strand
CCAGGAAGATGTGTTGCTCCAATAATGTAACAACGTTAAAGAAAAACATTTAGTTATAAACATTGCCTTTTACAATAACCTCGTGTTATTCTAATCTGGAGCTAGATGGCTTTACGAGAGACTATAAAATTAATAAAGCATTCAGCATAGAGTAATATGAAAGTGGAGGTAATAGTATATTAATAAACATTTTAATCCATACAAAACAATCTGCCTTTTTAGTTACTTTCACCTCTTTTCTAGTTCTTTCTAATCCAAAAGATTGCTACAGACCAGCAACTGATTTTATGTATATTTTTGAACAATAGATCTCAAAAATCTGTGAGAACCATTTCCAAAGTGAAACTTGAACTTTTAATGGGACTTCCTTAGCACTCTGCTGCTACTATTCTCCTAAGTACTAGGAATGTTGAGCTGACAGAACATTTCATATTACTTCATCACTCACTAGTAAACCTAAGTAGCATTCTGAGAAGAGTACATAATAAATGCATTCAGACATTGCAGCTGTTTTTTGTCTGTTTTCCAAACACATAATGTGCTAATTTGGAAAAAAAATCAACAACAGCTGCAAATCCATGTCAACAGCAAGGTCTTCAAGGGAAGGCCTTAAAAGGTTTTGTTAATCAGGGGCAAACCAGGTGTGAGCAAATAATTAACACACTTGATAAGAGAGCTCTGTTTCCACTATTGCTATAGCAATTGTGATAGCCTTTCCTTTAAGTTCAAGACTTAGCTACAAAATTTAAATGGAAAATGCTATTTAAATAGGAAAATGCTTAATCACTACCAATTTTAAAAAGTTCAAAAATACTAAATTGGCAGTCAGCAAAGAAACCACATTCCTTTAGAATGCATTTTAGTTATATATTTAAAAATAGATGTCTGTGTGGCACATCCTTTTAAAACAAGGGTCTGCTAGGTGTCAGTTTCCAAATAATTAAGCAAAACTTATACAGAATCTATCAGCATATTTATTTACAATCTTGTTCTTTTTGAAAATGGAATTTCCCTGTGCCACACAAGCAATGGGTATTTGCACAACATCGAGTGTGACTCTATCACAAAGATAAACTTCAGTCATTTGTAGGACAGTGGATGCATGAGAAAATAATGTTAAGCCCAATAAGCCAGATGCATAATCTTAAAAATTTTATGGTCCCTAATTCATTAGAAACTCAAATAATAACTAAAGAGGCCAATAGGAACTAGGGTAATAGATTTTTTTCAAATGAGAAGTGCTTCAAGAGATGGAGGGAGAGAGGAAGAAGAAAAGTGAAAAAGGATAAAAAAAATTAAGATGCATTATGTACATGGACCAATACCATAGAAAGAATGTAAACAATATGTACTATAAACATGAACTAATAAATAAAAATATATAATATTAAATAAGATTAAGTAAAAGTAAATATTAATTTCAAACTAGCACTTAGTGATTATTACCCTTAATTCCTGTCCTGTGCATGTTATTAAACCTATATGTATTTTAAACATCATGAAAGGGAGTAGGAAATAAATACAAGGCAGAGTATCTATGTGTATTGAGTATAAAATGTAACTTGTGAAATATTAATGCTTGTGGATATTTATCAACCGAGGCCAAGACAGCCGAGTCAGCCTTTTGTGGAATAATGGGCTGTGATTCTCAAACGGAGTTCCAGGGCCAGAAGACCGACCACACGTGGGACCTTATAAAACAGGCCATGCTTGGGGGTTGGGGGTTTAGCTCAAGTGGTACCGTGCCAACCTTGGACTCACAAGGGCCAGAGTTCGATCCCCAGTACCGCAAAAATAAACAACAACAACAACAAAAAAAACAAAACAAAAAACAGGCCATGCTCAGTGCTGCCTCAACCCTACTCAGTCGGGTAGGGTTCTGCTCAGGGCTCTGTGGTTGAAGAGGTCACTTTAGGTGTTTTGAATGTCTGCTAATATTTTACAATTATCCGTGTGTGCTTGTAACAAGTTTGTGTAACAGAACAGTGTTAATTGCTAAATGCAGTTGGATGACTCAGGCCCACATTTGCAGACAGCAGCCATTTGGTGTCCCACACACTGCTGAGAAAAGTCGCAGCTCTTGGGAAGCCCAGTTCACTCTGTAGAAAGGCAGCAGGCAACAGAAAAGTCAACTGTCACAGATTTATTTTCCTCTTGTATATGGGAAAGGTCAGCTGGTACCGAAGCTCTGCATACACGTGTGTGCACAGGTGTCTGCGTGTGTCCCCGCATTTTCAACAGGTGGTATCTGAAGAGGTGAGAGGTGCTTTACTCCCCAAAGTTAAAAGTGGGAACTTCCAATGACCGTTTAATAATGGTGCCTTTGCCACAGCATTCCATCCTCCAACAAGAGAGGGATGATGGGATTTCTTACCTAAAAATGGCAAAGAGAAGACCCAAGAGGGTTGGAGAGGCCTGTGGCGTGAAGTTTGTCAGTTGTGGCATCTCTGCCCTATCTGTCACACTGTCATTGTGTTACTCTTGAACGCCTTTCACAAGAGAACCACGCATTAAGGGTAGGGAGTGAAAGGGTAGACCACTAGCCCGGGGAGATGAGGAAGAGGGGGAGACAGATCTTCTCAGGGTTTTCAGTACTCTGAAGGACCCCAAGATTGGTACAGACTGAAGGCCCATATATTCAGTTCGGTTCTGAACTGAACAAACTTTGTATAACCACCAACTTACTCGCAGGCATTGGAGCCCCGATTATTGTGCTACTTGGAGATGGGCGCTCTGAGGAGTAATTGGTTCCTGAGGAAGGATTAGCGTCTTTGCAAAAAGAAACATCAGAGATTTTGCTCTCTTTCTCCAGGGACTGTTGTCTTTTTGCTGAGATGCCCTTAGAAAGTGCCAAGGGACCCACAGCATGGTACCCATCTACAAGGCAGGAAGAGAATACTCCACAGGCCAGGCTATGCTGGCACTTTGGTCTTAGTTTTTCAACCTTCAGAACTATAAGAAAATAAATCTGTGAGTTTTAAGATACCCAGTGTGTAGAATTTATTAGGCCCACACTTATGAATCTTTGCTCCGTATTCTTTTTTTAAATTAAATTCTTTATTGGTACATTTTATATACATCTCACAATCACACATAACATTGCAGAATTTGTACCAGTATATGACACAAGTTAACTCTCATTTTTATCATTCCCCCACCCACCCTACAACCCCTGCCCCTATATACATAAACTTTGTTTCCATTTTTTCTTACCATCATATTTTTTTTCCTTTTGTTACTTAAACTATGTCCCGTTTCCCTTTCAATATTTGCTATTTCACAATATCTACCATATATTCTACAGCTCATTTACATCTTCAGTTTCTTATGCCAGAGAAAAGATATTTACAGATCGGTGACCTATTTATTTCACTTATGAGTAGGCCCTGAAGGTATGTCTATTTGAATATAAATGACTCAAACTTATCCTTCTTTAAGGCAGAGTAATACTTTATTTTATAGAAAAACCATGTCTTCTTTATCTAGTCTCCAGTTGATGAGAATTTGGGTTGTTTCCAAGATATAGCTATCACAAACTGAGCTGCTTTGAACATGGGTGCACATATGTTGTGATACGAATCTTTTAATTCTTTCCTGTACATAGTTAGGAGGAGAACAGCAGGGTCAAATGGGACCTCTAATCCTAGCGTTCTGAGGAATCTCCACACTGATATCCACAGTGGTTGCACCAGTCTACATTCCGACCAACAGTGGAAAAGGCTTCCTTTCTCCCCTCAGCCGCACCAGCATTTGTTGCTGGTTAGTTTTGAGACAGCAGCCATTCTTTGTGGAGTGAGATGAAGTCTGGGTGCTGTTTTCATCTGCATCTCTTGAATGACAAGTGATGTTGAACATTTCATATGTTTCTTAGCATCTTTTACTTCTTCCTCTGAAAAGTGTCAGTTCATTTCAGATGCCCATTTTTGAACTGGGTCTTTAAATTCCAGGGTGGGGCTGATTTATTTGTTCATTATTCAGTAAACTTTACTGGTACATTATATACACAGCTCACAATCACACAAAACATTGGGGGATTTGTACCAATATGTGACAGAGGTCAATTCTCATTTTTACCCACATCCCTGGGGGGGGGGCTGATTTTTTAATTGTATTCTTTATTGGTATATTTACATACAGCTCACTCAACATTGGGGAATTTGTACCAGTATATGACATGAGTTAATTCTCATTTTTACCCATATCCTTACCCACCTCACAGCTCCCACCCCCTATATACATGTGCTTTCTTTTTATTTTCAAATCATATTTATTTTTCCCCTCATTACTTTCCCCTACCACATTCCCTTTGAATATTTCCTATTTCATAAAATCTATCATACATTCTAGAACTCATTTACCTCTACAGGTTCTCATAACACAGAAAAGATGCGATATTTATGTATCTGTGACCTATTTATTTCACTTATTAGTGTATCCTTAAGGCATGTCCATTTGGGGCTGATTTTTTAAGCTCTTTGTATATTCTAGATAGTAGCCTTTTGTCTGAGAAACTGCTGGTAAATTGTTTTTCCCAGTTTGTTGGTTGTCTTTTCACCCTGCTGGCGGGTTCTTTTGCTCTGCAGAAGCTTTTTAATAGTATGAGACCCCATTTGTTGATCTCTGCTAGTTCTCATGCTATAGAGGTTTTATTCATAAAGTTTTTCCCTAATTCATTGTCTCCAAGGGTTCTACCTAACCTGTTCTGCAGAAGTGTTAGTGTTTAGTATTTCTGTTTTAATACTTAGGTCTAATCCACTTTGATTTTAATTTAGTATATGGTAAAAGAGACAGATCTAGCTTTAGTCTTTGGGAAGTTAAAGCCCAGTTTTTCCAGCAACATTTATTAAAGAGGCACTCTTTCTTCCATTTAGTATATAGGACATTCCTGGTTTGAGGGACAAGATATCCTTCTGTTTTTCCAACCTCCAGGAGCGGTGCCTTATTTTTAATTGTATTCTTTATTGGTATATTTGCATACAGCTCACTCAACACTGGGGAATTTGTACCAGTATTTGCTCTACAAGGTGTGCTCTTTTCCTCTGGGATCTCATTTACAGGAGGGTAAGGATGCGGCTGTGGAGGGCAGAGGGGAGCAGGGCCAGCTCTGACACTCTTCAGCCCATCTTAGAGTGGATGGCTGGTGGTTCTTTCAATTTATTGAAGAATAGAATCATCTGATCTTCTTGGGTGCAAGTCTTTGTATCCACGCCCAGAATTTGAAGATTATTTCATCATAATCATTTTGTTATCTTAGAGCTGTCAAGTAGTTTCCCAGTCTGTTTTGCTCTACTTTTGAAGATGAGCTATTTGAATGAATGTACTTATGTGCTTGGCACATAATGGATATCTAAATTTCGCTTAATGATGATAAAATGATGGATTTCTATTCATTTCTTACTCATCAACAACTAAAAGTATGTTTTTAAGGATTAAAATGGTCAAAAAATCTATCCACTTTAAGGAAGTTTTCTTTAAGTTAGTAGAATGCAAGCTAACTTTGGTTGGCTAGTGATGGCAAATCATGTGACATCATTTTTCTGATCTTGAGAAAATGAGTTGTCGTTTTAAAAAGAGAGCCAGAATTAATAATAATCTCACATTTACTGAGAGTTTACCAAGAAAGTGCACATACTTTAAGCTTTAACATTGATCGTCAATACTATAACCCATCTAACAGTAACATTAGTGTTAGGAGCTGAATTATGCACACCACCTTCCAGTTCATATGTTTTTTTTTTGAGACAGGGTCTCGCTTTGTAGTTCAGGCTGGCTCTGAGCTCACTATGTAGCCTAGGCAAGCTTCGAACTCAGCAATCCTCCTGTCTCTGCCTCCCGAGTTCTGGGATGACAGGTGTGAGCCATCACACCCGGCACTGTGGTATGTGGTATTGATTGTATGTGGTTACTGGGGATCGAACTCAGGACCTTGTGCTTGCGAGGCAGGCACCAGGACCACTGAGCCAACCCTCCAGCCCCCAGTTCATATGTTTTAATGCTAATTGCTAGTGCTTCAAAATGTGTTTTACTTGGAAATAGCATCTTCACGAGGAAATTAAGGAAAAACAATGCCCTTAGGATGAATCCTAATCCAGTGTAACTGACTGGTGTCTTTCTACAAAGGGGAGATTTGTGCATAGATAAGCTCCGTGGGAGAACACCTTATGTGAATGAAAGCAGCTACTGGGTAATATTTCTACAAGCCAAGAATTCCAAACATTGTGGACAGATCATCAGAGGTGGTCAGAGGCATAGAAGGAACTCTCCCTTGTAGACTTTAGAAGAAACGAAACTGGCTGATATCTTCATCTCTGGCTTCTAGTTCCAGCTCTGTGAGACATCAAGTTTGTTTTGTTGGAGTAAATCTCTTACCCTGTGTTAGAGTCCAGGGAATTAGTATAACTGCAATCTCTATCTTACAAGTGAGGAAACTGGGCCTATCCATTATCAATAAAGGGCACAGTGAGTATATTCTAGTGTATTCTTTTGTGTGATTCTCTACCCGCTGTGTGTGGGTAAACCTTTCAGTTTACTTCTGGCCCATAGAATATGGTGAGGGTAACTTTTGTATCCGATTGTGATACATAATATTTGAATTGGTCTTAAAAACAAGAAAACATCATGTTTCAATACAGAAAGGGTCATTTATGACAAAGAGCTGAGGGTGGCTTCAAGGAGAAAGTCATAAAAAATCAACTTTTTTAGCCCAGAGATCTGCAAAGAATGGAATGCTGACAGTGAAAGGAGTGTGGGATTCAATCATTAAGCAGAGGAGTCCCAGCTGAGAATCCAGCCTTGGAAATAATACCTTAAGTGCAGACTTGTATGGCCTAAGAAGGCCATGGCTTGATTTCTAGGTGGAGAAACTAATATAATTAATGCTATTTTAAAAAGCCACACCGTTTACATAATATTGTTCTACAGACTTAGATAAGATAGCGTGTATAGGTGACTCTGACTCTCTAAGCTGGCTGGTAGTGGACAAAAAGAAATTTCCCATTGAGAGTTTTGTGCTTAAGGGATTTGGGTGGAGATCCAAAGAAGTTTTTTTTGGTACTAGTACCCTATGTGAAGAGAGAGTCAGGTCCGTAAGTACTATGGTAAATTGAGGATTCCTGATTTAGTTAGGAGACTTATTTTCACGGCTGTGTCACAGAAGGGCCCATTTCTTATATTTTATTATTTTCTACTGTAGGAGAACTAGTGCTGTATGTGAAAGAGTGTAGCACACAGCACCACATCCATTCTAGTTTGAATACTCCCTAAAGACACATTTGTTAGATCATGGATCTGTTCTGTTAATGGGGAGAGGATGAAATGTGTAGCATGTGGGCCCAGTGGGGGGAAGTTATGTCAATGGACACTGTGACCTCATTTTCTCCTGTGTCTGGACTTCCATGAGATAAAATACTTTTTACTACCGAAAATATTCCACCCTAATTCACAGGCTTTAAAACAGATCAAAGCAAACCAACGAAATAACAGCGCCAGGCAAACATGGGTTGAGTCTTCTGAGACTATGAGCCCAAATAAATCTCTCCGGTGTTTTGTCACAGTGAGGGAAGTCTGACTGAGTTTCCACCAAGCCAGCCTGAAAAAGAACTAAGAAGTAGCTTCTTTTCTATTTTCCCACCTTGTTTTAACTATCCTCCCTTCATTCTTGAAGGAGCCACATGGTCTATGAATACTTGGAAGGGCACTTCCGCTGGGCCCAGGGCCGGGGCCGAGGATCTGTGTGTGGGGGGAGGTGGTGGTTAAGGTTCTAGCAGCTCCACAGGATCCAAGGTAACAGACACCTGAGAGTCCAAACAGTAAGATATTTCACGTGGAGCACTGTGAAATTATGTCATTGTCTTAATACTTACATTGACTTCAGCCAGTCCAGAGATACATACTCCCTGATTGTGTTAGTTTAATATGAATGCTTTGTGGATTTCCTATCAATTTGAGCAAACTATAAGTTTTTTTTTAAATTCTTGAAGCTTGTGTATGTATTCTGTTTTTTTTTTTTTTTTTTTTTTTTTTTTTTTTTTTTTTTTTTTTTTTTTTTTTTTTTTTTTTTTTTTTTTTTTTTTTTTTTTTTTTTTTTTTTTTTTTTTTTTTTTTTTTTTTTTTTTTTGGTGCATTACAAAATCTAGCTTCTGGGAAAGTGAACATGTGCCTAATATTGAGTGAGAACCATCCATCACAGAAGTGACACTGAGCAGGCAAATGAAGCACATTAACACTTCAACAAAAAAGAGTTTCCTCCCCATCATGTTACCTACTTGTGATACAGGAGCAGCAAGAAAGAAACATTGAACAAAATACCTATTGAGAGACATGATTGAACCTGCCGTGCGGCTGCATTCCTGTGATGGGAAAATGTTTTATAATGAGGTGTGACTGAATTAAACACCTGGTGGCTGCAATATCAAATTAAATCACCCCCTTTGAACTCTGTTTCACTTACAAAGTAGCTGCAGTTTTTTTTTTTTTCCTTCTTCTCAAAACCCATTGTGAAAGTGCATTTCTCCGCCATAGTATTGCTAAGGTAAGTGCAAGCCGGTCTCTAAAAGGCCACATTATCACCTTTCCTTAATTAATAAGGCCATGTTTCACCCTCCTCACTTATTTCTAATTAGATGATTTTGGAAAATCATTTATTGATGCCCATCTTTTTTCATATATTTCTTTGTTTTTTTTTTTTTTGAGACAGGGTCTCGCTTTGTAGTTCAGGCTGGCCCTGAGCTCACTATGTAGCCCAGGCAAGCCTCGAACTCGGCAATCCTCCTGTCTCTGCCTCCCCAGTGCTGGGATTACAGGCGTGAGCCACCATGTCCGGCACTGTGGTATGTGGTATTGATTGCTGGTGGGCGTGATTCACCACGCCCACATTGTATGTGGTTTTCGGGGATAGAACCCAGGACCCTGGGCTTGTGAGGCAGGCTGTGGAACCACTGAGCTAAATCTCTGGCCCTTTCATGTATTTCTAAGTTATAGGTTACCAATTTACAAAAATTCCTCATTTTTTCACTCACCTTGCTTTAATGGGTGGACAACACAAGTTATGACAGTCATAAAAAGCAATAGTAGTAGGAACAACCATAACTAGCTTCTATTAAATGCTTTACTTGAAGCGTGACATCCTAGGACCTTTATTAATATATATTATATGCTTTAATCTTCCATAGTGGAAGGGGGAGGGTCTTCTCTGTGGGCTCTTCCCCGAGGACAGCAGCCCATTCATGATGGCTCCACCCCTATGACCTATCCACAGTCTGAAAGTGGTGTCCCTGACATTGTCGCTTTTGTAACAGAAATGTCAACATAAATTTGGAGCATACACACACACACACACACACACACACACACACACACACACACACACACACACACTCTTTATGAACCTCCAAGATCAGTAAGAACTACATGTTTGAAGTCTAACTGTGGCCTCTCAGCTGGATCCAGGATACCTCACTGCCAGGGTTCCCAGCACGGCTGAGCTTCCTTGAGCCTCTGGTTTGTGGGTTCCTCTTTCCCTAAAACTCTCTTTCCTCACCCTCCTACTATACTTCTCATACTTTTTTAGGACTGAGTTTATGTATCAGAGTCTTTGGGGAGAACTCATAAACTAAGAATAGAATAGAGGTCTGTTGTATACTAAACATTCACGTCTCCACAAAATCCAGGATGACATCCTTAGGTCGCCAAGACTGTGGCCTCAGGAGAGGGTTTGGGGACAGGGGTAGTTCCTGGGGGATGAGTCCTCATGAAGGAGGCTGTGTTCCACATGAAAGAGCTCTCAGAGGAGCTCACCACCTTTTTACAAACCAGAGAGGAACCCTTCTTCAAAAACCAAGCCTAGCCGGGCGTGGTGGCTCACGCCTGTCATCCCAGCACTCAGGAGGCAGAGGCAGGAGGATTGCTGAGTTCGAGGCTTGCCTGGGCTACATAGTGAGCTCAGAGCCAGCCTGAACTACAAAGTGAGACCATGTCTCAACAAAACAAAACAAAACAAAACAAAACAAAACAAAACAAAACAAAACAAAACAAAACAAAACAAAACAAACCTGCCCGTTCTTTCATGTTGGGCTGCCTTGCCTTTAGAATGTGAGGAATGCATTCTGTTCTGCGTAAGTCACCTGGCCTGTGGTTCTTTATAATAGCAACTCCATATGCAGAGTAGTGAGAATTTTGTTCCCTGGCCTGTCCTTTGCACGTTAGGGATCTGTGAGGATAAGTTATGCTACTTGACAATAGGGACTGTAACCTGTTTATCACACACAGCCAAGAGCCAGGGCACAAAGGATGGCTAGTATGTATTCACTGAGGCAATAAATAAACGATTTTTTTTAACCACATCTATTTGCATTATTTTTCAAACAATTCCTGGATAAAAAAAAAAACACAAAAGAGAAAGGGGTAGAGATATCAGGGTTAGAGTATTCAGAGAGTAACGAACAGGTCACTTTCTGTGAAAATCCTGGATAAGTTGAAGACTCAGAAGTAGGTCTCAGAGCCTTAGACGGTTCTGAGGACAATGACATCGAAAGTCTTTAGTCAGGGTTGTACTTTCCCCTGTAATTATTGGGAGAAATTCAAATCCACTTACAGAAAGCAGCCAAAAGTTATAATATGAAGGATTTAAAAGTAAAAGTAAAAAGTTTTGTTTCCATTTTTTCCTTTTTACCTTCATACTTTTCTTTCCCTTCTTTGCTTTCCCCTGTCCCTCAGTTCCCTGTCCCTTTGAAGACGTCCATCCTTCCTGTTTCCCAAGACCTTGTTATGCACTTTCAGTCACTCACACTAGAGAAATGATATGGAAAGTTTATATATATGGGGGTGGTGGCTGGAGGGAGGGCAAAGGAATGGAAAAAAATAAGAATCAAGAAATCTTATGTGCAGGTACAAATTCTCAAGGAAGAATGCCATCATAATGTGTACTTAAAATACACGAATAAACTAAATTTAAAAAATAAAAGTAAAGATATGGGGCTGGGGATTTAGCTCAAGTGGTTCCACACCTACCTTGGAAGCAGAAGGACCTGTGTTCTAACTCTGGTACCACAAAAAAAAAAAAAAAAAAAGCAGAAATTGGAAGAATAAAGGTACAGAAATTGGAAGAATAAAAATCAGAAGTAAAGAACAACTCCAAAATAAAATGAAAATGCAAAATAAGAATCTATGCTGCATGGGCTGCAGATGGAATGGACTGCTGTATTTCCGCAAGACATATTCATTCGTTTCTTAAATGTAGAACTGTTAAAACTTGAACTGAACTCTGTTGTTTTTAATGGATTTTTGATGATTGGTGGTATCTCTATTTTGAACACATTGAAGACTGATATTTAAATTGGAATCAAGTAGTGATTAAATACCAAACAAATTCTGTGAATATTTTATGTATTGCTTTCAGAAATCAGATACGGGAATACAACCATATATATTTAAAATAAGTATTAAAACAAATTAAAATGATGTGTGCTGTAAATGACATGCATTATTTATAGAATCGATTACAATCAGAAGTATTACATATGCACGTATACCAATTATGCTAAACAGATTTGAGATATTTAATGACTAGAGACTTCCATAGCAGTCTCAGAATAATTATCAAATGAATAAGCTATTATTCATCTCTTTTAGATGTTTCTAAATATCTTTGAATATTTAGTATTGTTTAGAGCAAGACATTGTACATTAGTTTTAGACATTCGACAGCAAATTAAATTTATTAATCAAATAGATTTACATTAAATCAGACCTGAGATGATTCAGTATTATTTAAAGAAATAGCATCAAGATGACTAAAGTATTCTGAACCTCTGCTCCTGTTGAAATACTGGAGCCTTGAAAATGTTTTTATTGCTCCACATGGATATTTGTTCATAGTTCACTTGACACTAACTGAACCTATGATAAATAGTAAGCCAAAATAAATTTTTTCAAAACATCAGTGAGGAAAATATAAAGCTTTCCTTTTTAAATATGACAAGGGAATTTCTTGTTATCTTTCAAATATAGAGTTGCTTTTTAAAAATTGATAATGAAAAGTACGAGTTTACAGTGTTGTTGCTTCTGTGTGTTCCATATTAAGGTTTATATTAACGATTAATTTATATTAAACAATGCCATGTGGAGGTTAAACGCAAAAGTTTTGTTAATGATATGTAACATAATGCACTTGCTCAGGAAAT
>PVIC010052296.1:0-12209 GCA_004025085.1 Thryonomys swinderianus | reverse complement strand
TGCTGAGTTTGCGGCGGCTTGCCTGGGCACCATAGTGAGCTCAGGGCCAGCCTAAACTATAAAGCGAGACCCTGTCTCCAAAAAGCAAAAAAAAAAAGTGTTTGGTCATCAGGTCTTCAAGGGTCTGGAGGGTTAGCTCAGTGGTTCCGGCGCCTGCCTCGCAAGTGCAAGGTCCTGAGTTCGATCCCCAGTCACCACATACAATGCTGGGCCAGGAGACTCATGCCCACCAACAATCAATACCACATACCACAGTGCTGGGCATGGTGGCTCATGCCTGTAATCCCAGCACTCAGGAGGCAGAGACAGGAGGATTGCTGAGTTTGAAGCTTGCCTAGGCTACATAGTGAGCTCTGAGCCAGCCTGAACTACAAAGCGAGACCCTGTCTCAACAAAAAAAAAAATTTAAACACCTCACTTCACACACACACAAAAAAATACAATGACAATCTAAACATCATTGGCAATTGTGCTGCTCTAAATTAAGGCCTTTCCTTACATCTTGACCTCTTTAATCTGCAAAGTGCTTTGAAATCTCCTACTCTATTTCTTCATATTTCACAACAGACCGGGGATTTAGCTTAGTGGTTCCAGCCAAGTTTGATCCCCAGTACAAAAAAAAGAAAAAGAAAATATATTTCACATCTCTCTGCAGCACAGGGCTTTTATGACTGCTTCAGAATTTTATTTTCTTTTTACAGTACTAGGTATTGAAATAGGGCCCTTGTGCTTGCAAGGCAGGCATGATACCACATGCGCTAAATCCCCAGCTGTTTTAGAATTTTTTTTTTTTTTTGAGACAGGGTCTCGCTTTGTAGTTCAGGCTGCCCCTAAGCTCACTATGTAGCCCAGGCAAGCCTCAAACTCAGCAATCCTCCTGTCTCTGCCTCTGGAGTGCTACAGGCGTGAGCCACCACGCCCGACACTATGGTATGTGGCATTGACTGCTGGTGGGCGTGAGTCACCACACCCAGCATTGTATGTGGTTACCAACGATCTAACTCAGGACCTTGTGCTTGCGAGGCAGGCGCTGGAACCACTGAGCTAAATCTCCAGCCCTAGAAAATTTTTAAGAATTCTATCAAGGCTACTTCTAATGCCCAAATTACAAGACAGCAAGAAAATAGCACAGTAAGCATTGTGAAAAGGAAATCAGAATTGTGCATACTCAGCCCAGCTCTGCCAGTCACTACACAGTATGCAGTAATAGGCAAGTCATTTGTATTTCACCTTTATTCGTCACACACAAAATTAAGGGGCTACACCAGCTATTCTTATTCTGTGATTGAGCCATAGGAATCAAGAACTATAAAGCTGTTCCCCAAATGTCCTTGTTAGCCTATTTTAAAGCTACTACCTAAGAAAAATGTAAAGTAACAATCACCTCAATTTGTACTTACTAGAAACCATCTAACCTGTAGATCACACAAGAGCATCTTATCTATAGCAGTTTCATTAGGCGCAAAGTAGATTTGTACATTTACCATAATTCTGGCTTATGGTAGACATTTGTCAGTTCCGTGGAGAGGAAAAAACAGAATACTATTACAACACAGTTGTTAAGTATTTGGGAACTTCAGACACTTTTTTAACAGGGAATGGCCCAAATACCTACTCAGGGCCTCCAGCACTGCAGCACATGCACATGGAATACAGAAGGACATCCTATGAGACACTGATGCAGAAGTCTATCTCTGCTTATAACTGCACTCGCTCTCCAGTGTCTCCAGCGCCCAGGTACTTGATAAATAATGGCAAATGAATGTGGGCAAGAGGTAGACCCACACAGGGAAGCCTCTGACTTGCTTGGGAGCAGCTATCAAAATCTTAAGTCCTACCGAGATGCTCTATAAGCCCATCACTCAGGAAGCAAAGGCAGGAGGACAGCCTCAGGGTCAAGGCCAGCCTGGGTTACATAGCAAGTTCAAAGGCAGCTCAACTATGCAGTGAGACCCTGTCTCAAAGAAAACAAAAAAAAAGAAAATCCCAAATAAAAGTCTGAAGACACTATATGCTCTGCTATGGTGCCTTACATGCTTAGAAAGTAAATATGATTTGTTGACTTCAGTAAACGGCTAAAGAGTGAACAGCACTGACTTTCGGCTTGGCTATACATTTTCCAGGAAACAGAATATGGACATCTTCAATGTCCCTGCTCTTGTCCCCCCAACCCACCATGAGAAGTTCTATCAAGGCTACTTCTAATGCCCAAATTCAAAAAGACAGCAAGACACTGTTCTCTGCAGAGGCTTTCCAATGAGAAATACAGTGCCCACCAGGGCCCAGCGTGAAGCCTGGAGCCAAGGCAAACAGAGAAAAAAATGAGAAAAATAAACATAACAAATCAAACCACTATCCACGTGGCTTATAATGCAGCATTACCAGAGCAACAGCTAATAAAATGAGGCTTAAAAAAAACTCTAGGGCACTCTAGGAAAAGAATGAAATACTTAAAAAAGTATTCAAAGATTCAAGATATATCACGTACTGGTACAAACTCTCAATGTTGAATGTGATCATTATATATATAAAATGTACCAATAAAATCTTTTTTTTTTAAATGTATTCAAAGAGCCCTGGGAAATCCCAGGCGTGGTGGCTCACGCCTGTAATCCCAGCACTCAGGAGGATTGCTGAGTTCAAGGCTTTCTGGGCTACATAGTGAGCTCAGGGCCAGCCTGAACTACAAAGCAAGACCCTGTCTCAAAAAAAAAAAAAAAAAAAAAAAAAACAGCCGAACTTTGATCTGCCTCTTCCTAATCCCTTTCCAAACAACCCTGCTTAATGTAAGCACATGAGGGGATCTGCCTGCCTGTATAAAACTACTCCATAACAACCTTAACAGGATTAAGATGCTAAGACTCTTGAGCAGATCAATATAATGCTTCTAAAGTAAATATATCATCCTTGCCACCTAAAGAAAATGACTAAGATTGGGCCAGGAATTTAGCTTAGTCATTCTGGTGCCTGCCTTGCAAGTGCAGAGTCACAAATTCAATCCCCAGTACAAAAAAAGAAAAGAAAATGACTCAGATTCACAGCAAAGCCTACAATCTGAGAATCATGGAACAACAATGTAAGAACAGTAGTACTCAAATAGCATTCAGAGATACATGGAAACCTTTAAAATTCCACTGCTGCTGAGGGAGGAGATTGCCATGAGTTTGAGGCCAGCCTGAACTACCCAGTGAAACACCCTGTCATTCATTCATTCATACCATTGCTAAGATTACCCTCTAATAAGTAGTCAAATTTCAAAGCAATCACCTTAAGAGGAAAACTGGCTGCTTTCCCACTACTCCATGGATCACAGATACACACCATGTCTTTCTATCCTGAGCAGGGAGCTTCTGAACGTTCTGCACTAAGAACTACCTCAGGGCTACTCAGTACTTAATCAATACTTGCAGGAAAGAGCTTCAGGACTACCTGACAAGCTTAGGGAAGAAAGCACAAACCTAAACATATGAAGGAAAAATATCTAAAACTGACTAAAAGAAGAGAAATAAAATTATAAAAGTTCTAAAAATCTTATTCCAGAATTTGTTAGAAATTGATGCTCTGTAAAGTCAAGTTCTCAATCCTAAATACCTGAAAAGTAAGAGGCGGAGGGAAAATAACAATCTTCAGGCTGGCTTGTGAAGGGCTTTTTTTAATACATCTGAAAAGAATGCATATACAAAGACTGAGACATGAGAAAGCATTGCTTCAACACTAATGAAATCTACAAGAATAAGGATTTTGGGGAGGTGGAAAAAAATTACCTAAACATTTTTAAAAACTGGAAACTGCAACAAAAATAAGCTGATAAAATCCCTATTAACACTGAGTCTTTTGTAAGACTCCTTAAATGATTTTTATTAAACTAGAGAGCCTCAACCGGTTCCTAGAGGGTTCCTCATATGCAAAACAAAAATCAGGGGATTTCCCTAGCTGGTCCCATGCTGGTAAGTGTTCTCCCCATCCCATGCACCCCAGCTTCTTAATGAAGCAGGCCTGCATCCTCACAACCCAAAAGAGGATGCAATTATCCCACAGGCATCTGTCTTGTAGCACACCCCTCATATTTCCTCTGTGTCCAATCTTCAGTGCGTTCTAGAACACCAAACACCACTGACTTGCAAATCTATGCTACACATATAAGACAATGACTGGAATGGGGAAAATATTTTTTTTAATTACAAACTCAATCCATTTGGTGTATTTCAAAAGATGCAATACTTTTCTTCATTTATCAGTGAAGAAGTTAAAAATTAACCTCAAAACAAAAAATCAGCAAATGGCAAACAAATTTCCTTGAAAAGTCACAGTCACATATAGAGCACATCCTAGAAAGAGGAGAGGCAAAACAGTTTCCACCCACTTTCATGAGTTTCATCAAATACTGGACCTACTCAAGGGTGGAGAGAGAAAAAAAAGGCAACTTTCAAAAAGGAGTATATTATTAAATGAGGCATTTACTATACTCCTTCCTAAGAGCACCAGGTGGGGAACACATTTTTCTAAACTAGATCTAGGAAGTGGAATGTGGAATCAATCCATCCTCCTCCCCTAAGGGCTGTCCACTGGTTAATGAATTTAAAAAACAAGACTAAAAAACCCCCATACACACTCCCCCCAAAAAAAGAAGGGAAAAAAAATACTAAGATGTCCCAGATTACTCTCAAGTGGAACCAGGGAGCAGCTTAAACAGTTCAAATTAGTCTGTTACAGAGTCATCACAAGCATGCCTTACTTCTTAAACAACAAAAAAAGTTTTTTTGAAACAACAAAACAAAACTAGTACTGATCACTTTTCTGACAATCACAATTACTCAAAATTAACTAGTACTGGGAGGGTTGGGGGCATACCTATCGGCCTTGTCTCACACGAGTGCATGTGGGTAGGTGAAGGGCATTTGTCATTATTGCAGAAATGAATTTTAATTTTTAATCTTTAGTTTGATTTAAACATTGCTTTTAGTATGATGCCGACACCAGCTGTGCAGAAAGGGATCTGGAGAGATGTTCATAGCAGCACACACCTGCGGCTCTTCTTCGGTTCTGGAGGCTCCAGGGCAGCCAATATTGCTTCATCAAACACATTCTTTAGGCCTTTCTGAAAAGGGGTAGAAAGAAGAAATGGGCAATCTGATTTTCAGTAAAACCGAGCTGGAGTTCAAGTTTAAAACAGTCAAAACACCAAGAGTGGGCAAAGAAACTAAACACAATCCTAAATCTCAACATAGTAATCTCACTTCACCCAGTTTTGTCCAGGCAGGGCACTGGAAAGATTCAGCAATGCAGGAGCAGAGAACAGATGTTCATGAGTGAGACAGTGGTCCTTTGAGAAAGCTCTCTGCAGACCAATGTACGTCACAAGAAGCAAACAAGCGCATGTGTCATTTGCTCATTCAATATGAGCTTGTAATATGCTGTTGAAACATTTTACATAGAAACAAGGGAAGCAGCTCTGCATTCAAGTGAAACAGCTGGATGTGAAACAGGACTGAGAGGATGCCTGGGCAGTGGCATCCTTATTATATGGAAGGCACAGGCAAAGATAGCACAATCATGGCACCTGCCATAGAAATACACTTTGAACTCCTTTATCCCACCAATTAGAGGCAAGGGCAGATGAGCAAGCGAACAGGTGGTACCTGATACATATGTAAGGTCAGAGCCAGTCAGTGTAACAGTAATAAAGCTTCACCAGGCATTATACAAACAAGTGTATATTTTTAATTTCAAAGTTTAAAAGTAACCACAATTGTATGTTTCCTTCACAACAATAAAATCAGAAGCAGGAAAATATAAAGATGGCAGCTTTACATCTCAACATTTTCAAACCTTAAGTCAACTATTAAAATGGATGCTAGTCTTAAAAGATAATGTAACAACTCATAAAGCAGTAGCCAATACATATCTTCCCCACCCCAGACTGACAAATACTCCACTACAGCACAGACAGCCAAAGCAGTAGCAACACAAAGTTTCGCTGCACAATGTAAACCAGAAAAGAATCCTCCCTTCCCCATTACACTCTACTAGCAAGTCACCCTTTTTCCATAGTTTGTCATGCAATTACAATTAACAATTGATCATAAGAGTAAAATGATGTTTGTATTATTTTCTCCATCTATAACTACGATCTAGAAATGTTAAAACTCTTATTTTCTCCAAGAGGACATTCTTAATGCCAGACCACGTTCCCTTTTGAAATAGAAATCCAAACCAAAAAGCTCTGAGCATCAGGCAACTCAAGCAGCAGAAAGTTAAATGAGCCCAACTTGACTACTGATCACAAAAAATATTCTGTTAAGATATTGCATTCTTAATCAAAAACTAATACAGAGTTTGCTCTAAGGTGGTGAGTAAAAAGACGCAGAGGCTTTCAAACAGGATGGTTTTATTCCTTTGTTTTTAAACGATCTCTCTACAGTAGTGGGACAGGAAGCAGCAGCAAAGAGGGGAAGGAGAAAACAGTTTAGAATATACAGCATTTCCTTTTGGGTTGAGTTTCCGGAGGCTCGAGGGCAGCTAGGATAGCCTCATCAAACACATTCTTCAGACCTCTCTACAAGACAGAGGGGAGGAGAGAGAATAGCAGCCAGGTTAGAGGATTAGAAAGACTAGCAGATACATTAGCAGTCCGGATTAAATGAGCTGAATTCACAGAAGCATTGTTTTTAAAGAAATATAAAATACCAGAATGCTAGATCTTAAACACAACATTAGTAAAGTAGATAAATGAACAAAAACTACTTCAAAAGGGGGGGATGGGTAGGGCCTACATGAGAAAAAAACTTTTTATGAAAATGTACATTATTTCTAAAACAATACACAATGAAATCTAATACTGTAACATTTTATGAAAATAATTCCAGGAAATAAAAAATGGGTATATACGGACAGACATGGTAGCACATGCCTATAATCCCAGTACTCGGGAAATTGAGGCAAAAGGACTGTCATGAGTTCGAATGAGGTCTGCCTGGGCTATATATATAGTTTATTGAAGGCCAGACTGAACTACACAGCAAAACCTTGTCTCAAAAAATAAAAAATAAAAAAAATAAAGTCAAGACAGATGGGTTGAGTAAGCAAACCTTGAACAGTTTCCCAGTACTTCTACTGATTAGAACAGCATATATATTTTGGAAATGAATTTATTACAATTTCAGGCTTATGTGAATTCAGCCCCTGAATAACTGAAGGACACAAATAGCAGACTAACAGGCATGCTACATGTTTCTAGGTTCAGTGACATATCTGGATAGGATCAATCAGGATTTCAGAATAAATCAGTTCTTCAAAGCAAAAAGGTTCAGATATTTAGGAGTGTTCATTGTGCAGCAATAGCAACTGGGAAGAATTTAAAGAATGGACTCTAGAAACAGCATACACTTCAGTTATTCAGAAATGTTATTAGAGCAGGTAACCATCACCCAAATTATACAAAACAAAGAATGGGACCCTAGAATGAGTTTCAGCAAGCAGTCCAGTGTTTTCAAATGTCTGCATGGGAATCACAGCATAAAGCATGGAGTGAAAACAAAGAATAATCTCAGATCTACGAGGATTAAGATGTAGAAATACACTTACACCTCAGCCAGAAACTCCAACGTGACAGTGGACTCAGTAGTAGTGGTACCTTGGGCCCAGGTCTACAGATTCACCTAAACTCACCTAAATCTGAAGCCGCAAGTTTACCACCCAAAGCAGTCTTGCATGTTCTTTAAGTCAGTTTGATTCCAAGTAAAAATACCCCAGAACACAGCTCCAACTTTAATTACTAACCCAGACTATCCCAGATATTCCCTCTTCACACCCTATATCCCCACACAATGGCATCCCAGAGAAATGGTATCCATATATTCCATTAGATACAAAACATGAGATAACAATCAGTACTCAAAAGGAGGGAAAAGATTTTAAAATCTTTATTCTATATCATTTGCACTATGAAAATGCGATACAAAAGCTAAAGTTACTCTGTAATTCTGTCTACATATCTAGATATAAACTCTTATAATCAAGTACAAAGGAAGAGTGAAAAGGGAAATATGATTTGTAATTTAAAAATAAGGAGCCTGGCATGATGGTCACGCATATAAATCCCAGCACTCGGGAGGCAGAGGCAGGAAGATTGCTCTGAGTTCAAGGCTTGCCTGGGCTACACAGTGGGTTCAGGGTCAGCCTGAACTACAAAGCAAGACCCTGTCTCAAAAAAAAAAAAACAAAGTAAAAAGCACAAACAAACAAGGAGGGCCGAAGATTTGGCTCAGTGGTTCCAGTGCCTGCTTTGCAAGCGCAAGGTCCCTTGTTCAATCCCGGTAACCACATACAATACTAGGCATAGTAGCCATGCCCATTTGCAATCAGTACCTCATACCACAAATGCCAGGCTTGGTGGCTCAAGCCTGTAATCCCAGCAGTCAGGAGGTAGAGGCAGGAGGATTGCTGAGTTTGAGGCTTGACTGGGCTACACAGTGAGCTCAGGGCCAGCCTGAACTACAAAGAGAGACCCTGTCTCAAAAAAAAAAAAAAAAAAAAAAAAAAAAAAAAAAAAAAAAAAAAAAAAAAAAAAAAAAAAAACAAGGAAGAGGACCATTAGAAATAAGGTTATGTATGCCATAACAAGAAGGAAATCTTACTTACTATAAACAAGTATCAATAAGTACTCCACGAAACAAAACTAATCTAGGCTTCAACCACTGTGTTTATATAAGGAGGTTCGTTTTAAAGAAATCAATAAATAGAATCAGAACCCTAAAAACTCTAGCTCCTATATACAAGTCCTTAAAAGTTTGGCCATTTTCTATTTTCTCCTCCTCTGATTTCTCCTAACTCCAGAATCTGGTAAGAAAAAGGTAACTCTTAAAACTTTTTAAAAATTTCCTGTTCTGGGCTGGAGGGTTAGCTCAGTGGTTCCGGCACCTGCCTCGCAAACACAAGGTCCTGAGTTCAATCCCGGTAACCACATACAATGCTAGGCACAGAGACTCATGCCCACCAGCAATCAAATCCACATACCACAGTGCCGGGCGTGGTGGCTCATGCCTGTAATCACAGCACTCGGGAGGCAGAGACAGGAGGATTGCTGGGTTCGAGGCTTGCCTGGGCTACATAGTGAGCTTAGCTGAACTACAAAGCGAGACACTGTCTCAAAAAAAAAAAAAAATTCTTGTTCTCTACAAGTGATTTTTCATATAAACTTATTCACATTGTAAATATCTTATAATGAAACATCTACCTATCTAAAATAAGCTTCACCACAAGGCATGATAGCTGATATCTATTAATACTAGCATTTTAAGGGGCTGAGGAAGAAGGATCCCAAATTCAAACCCCGCCTGGGCAATTTAGCAAAATCCAGTCTCAAAATAAAAAATAAGTAAAAAATGTGTGGGGTGAAGGAGCCTGGGTATATAGCTCAATGCAAAAATATAACATAAAATTCATCACTGACCTAAAATGAGGTTCACATGGCCTATTTGCCTCCATTTCCTCATAGCAGCCTGTATCTAGAGAATAGGGAGCTTACAGCAGCGCAAATGGAGTTACTAACATTCCACATACAGCCTTTCCCCAATACATATTCACGTGACAGTCTTCTAGAAATGGGATCAGCACAGAAAGAGGCATCCGCTATTTTTTGGAAGGCAGCTATGCTCACCACTATACCACCAACGCAGGCCATCCGCTATTTTTTGTTTTGTAAATCTCAGCCCATGATGTGTGAGAAAATGTGTAAATTTTCTGAATTTACAGTGACAAAAAACAGCCAGAAAAATTGAGTTGAACAGAATGTCTTTAAATCACCTAATACTAGGCCTAGAAGTTATTCTGTAAAATATCCAGTTAAGCATAAAAGCTTTATCTCTAAAGATTCAACCAAGCACAAAAGAGGGAGCTTAGTGCAGTATGCACAAGAGCCTCTATGTGAATGTAGTATGTGTAATTATATGTGCCATTTACCCTAGCATACATATAATCAAGAATTGACTCTTTAAAAAAAAAATTAAATAACTGAAAAGGCATGATTAATAAAGTAAATGGATTTAGTATAGCTCTCAGTAAGCTCTATTTTAATCAGGCATATCTGTTCACTGTTCAAACTTCAAAGCAAGAGTTCTGTGCTAATTACTTCCATAATTCTTTTCTTTGCCCTCAAACAATACCCTAAGTAGGGAATCTGCAATACTAAAAAGTAGAGACCTTAGTCACACAAGCTAATTACCCTACCACTTATTGCTCTATACTTCTAAATAAGAGATTGCTAAAAACTCTAAGAGGAACTCCAGTCAATCACTCGGAAAAGGAGGTGGGTCCACATGAAGAAGGAATGATTCTAAAAATACAGAAATGGAGATACTATTATAATGCATACTTGAGGACTAGACAGAAACAGCCAAGGTAGCATTCTTTAACCTGAAAGTCCCAAATACTATGAAAATTTGTTGTCCGGTTGACTGATTCCCAGAAATTGTGTAAAAACTGGCAAGAAAACTCAGAAATATTTAAACAAAAGTAGGTCTCCAGGGAGGAAAAAAATTACTCACCTATCTTTCAAAGTCTGTGCTTATCTAGACCCTCCTTTAGTATTCGTAGCACAACTCTGACCACTTTAACAACTCAGACATGGGAATTACCAACAGAAGAGTTTTAGAGACTAGTAACATTCTCTATAGCCACAGAGAGGCCTCTAGCAAACAACACACAGTATGAAGTCAACCATACTGGGCCTGGGCAGCTTTGAGTACCGCTAACCACTCTTCGAATCTCTATATTCCAACACTTCAAGAAACTACTCAGCTGTAAAGAGAGTTCTACACAGCCCTTACCTGTGTGAGTGCAGAACACTCCACGTACTTGACAGCCTTCAGATCGCGGGCCAACTTTTCAGCAGTCTCTGGAGTGATAGGTTTCTGTTTGTTCTTGGCAAGTTTCTCAATAGTAGAGGGGTCATCTCTGAGATCAATTTGGGTCCCAACAAGCAAGAAAGGAGTCTTTGGACAGTGGTGAGTTATCTCTGGCACCCACTAAAGAAGAGGGTATTTTAAATACACTTCTGTTAATCCGCAGCCTTGAAAGCTAGTATGTCAGGTCAACAGAAATTTCTTATACAGGAACAATTATCCAAACAACTTACCTTTTCTTTCACATTTTCAAATGAGGATGGAGAGACCACTGAAAAACAGACTAGAAATACATCTGTTTGTGGATAACTCAATGGTCGTAATCTGTCATAATCCTCTTGCCCTAAGAAAAAAATTAAAGAGAACAACTTAAAAAAACTCAACAACTAAACTCAAAGTTCTTAAAATCACAAGGCAATCAACAGATTATGAATGGAATTAAGGAGCCAGGTGTGGGAGGTGGCACCAAGTTCCAGGTGTGGTCACTTGAGCTACAGAATGAGTTTAAAGCCAGCCTGGACTATATAACAAAACCTTGCCTCAAAAAAAAAAAGAATGCAACTTAATAGCACACTAATCATTAGTCAGAAATCAATTTATCTGTTAAAATGTTATGATTTAGTAATATATTTGGGCAATACTCTCACTCACCTAATTCTACTTATGTATGTCAAGTACTCTGAACATGAATAAATTTGCCACTAAATTATTTGCTTTTATTTCTAGTTTATAGTTTTCAATCTTTGTCTCCATTAGTAAAGCAACAATAAAGCAACGATAAACTGTTGCTACAGATGTGGTAAAAATCAATCCTAAGAAACAGAGTGAAATCACATTAAGGAAACAAAAACCAACTGTTCACCATGACTACCAAAACTGGTCACATGTTTAGCTAACATGTGAATGTAAGACCAGTTTCTAAAACTGAGAAGGTCTAGGGGGAAAAAATTTGGTAAGAAACCACAGATATGTAAAAAGAATATAAACTTAGGAATTAACCAGGAGGTGAGCAATTTGTACAAAGAAAATTACAAACACTGCTTAAAGAAACTAAAGAAAACATAAATGGAAACACAGTTCACCTCCAAGGATTGGAAGAGTATTATTAGATGTCAATAATATAGGAACCTACATACTGAATACAATCCCTATCAAAATCCTGAAGAATTTTTGTTAGACATAATGTTCCACTGTTACAAACAATGAAATTTCAAGGGATTCTGAATGCCCAGAACAATCCTGAAAAAGTAGAATAAAGCTGGAAAACTCGTATTTCTGATTCCAAATCTTACTACCAGGCTACAGTAA
>PVIC010052295.1:0-10972 GCA_004025085.1 Thryonomys swinderianus | reverse complement strand
TCAAACTATAGTGAGGATGAAAGGTACTGTGAGGATTGGAGTTAGCATGAGTACGTTGTGCATATACCCTGACACAGGGCTTCATACATAAGGGAGATTATGGGCTCAGGCCAAGGAATGAGAGTTGTGATTCTGTGGGAGTGACATTCTTTTGTATTTCACTGCCAAATGTATGGTAATAGCCACAATTCTCTTTCTTGATCAACTGGTTTTAAAATGTCCTGTTTGTTAGTCCTCAGGTACCTGTAGGCTCTTGGCCTTTGGTTAGGCTGCCATTCAGAATTCAGAGAACCACAAGTCCAAGCGTTGTTTTGGCAATTCCTGTGCATTTTTCATGCAGTTACCTTGTCAGTGGCACGGTTCAGAGGAAGAATATGCAGATTGTATCATGGAGGTAGAGTAGGGTTGAGATTGTAAGGTTGAAACATGGGGTAGGGTTCACAAGGACATTGAGAATGGGGTCACTGTGGACTTTCATGAGTATTCAGCATCAGTTTGCAAGGAATGGTGAGGAGTATATCTCGGATTATGCTGAGAGCTAGTGAGGTTTACCTCTCCCTCCAGAATGGAGGCATTTGCTGAATTCAGCATTGTGGCTAGGGTTAGGATTAGGATTCGAGAGAGTGCTGCTGTCAATTTGACTATCCCTGTGGATTGGGCTTCCCAAACTATACTGAGGATGAAGCATAATGTCAGGATTGGTGTTAGCATCCTTGTGTTGTCCATATACCATTATATTGGGCTTCATGCTTCAGGAGATTGTGGGCTCAGACCAAGGTCAGAGAGTTGTGACTCTGTGGGAGTGACACTCTTCTGTATTTCACTTCCAAATATATGGTAATAGCTACGATTCTCTTTCATGATCAACTAGTTTTGAAATGTCCTGTTTGTTAGGGCTCAGGTACCTGCAGGCTCCTGCCCTTGGCTTAGGCTGTGAGTCGGAATTCAGAAAACCACAAGTAAAACCGTTGTCTTGGTGATTCCTGTGCACTTGTAAGGCACTTGTCTTGTCAGTGGCACGGTTCAGAGGAAGAATATTCAGGTGTTTGAACGAGGTAGATTGGGGTTGAGAGTGTAAGGTTGAAAGGCGGGGTGTGGTTTAGATTGAGATCAAGAATGGCGACACTGTGGATTTTCTGGCATATTCAGCATCAGTTTGCCATGGAATGTTGAGGAGTATAGTTTGGAGTATGCTGAGAGCTAGTGGGGTTTTACCTCTACCTCCAGAATGGAGGCATTTGCTGAATTCAGCATTGTGGCTAGATTTAGGGCATGACTTCGTGAGAGTGGTACTGTCATTTTGTCTATTCCTGTGGATTGGGCTTCCCAAACCATAGTGAGGATGAAAGGTTCTGTCAGGATTGGAGTTAGCATGAGTGCATTGTGCATATACCTTGATATAGGGCTTCATGCATCAGGGAGATTTTGGGCTCAGGCTCAGTACTGGGAGTTGTGACTCTGTGGGAGTGACACACTTCTGTATTTCACTGCCAAATATATTGTAATGGCCACGATTCTCTTTCTTGATCAACAGGTTTTGAAATGTCATGTGTGTTAGGCCTCAGGTACCTGCAAGCTCTTGCCCTTGGGATAGGCTGCCATTCAGAATTCAAAAAACCACAAGTCCAAGTGTTGGTTTGGCAATTCCTGTGCATTTGACAGGCAGTTGTATTGTCAGTGGTAGGGTACAGAGGAAGAGTATGCAGAGTGTATGATGGAGGTAGAGTGGGGTTGTAAGTGTAACATTGAAAGGTGGCGTAGGTTTCAGATTAGGATCGAGAATACAGTCACTGTGGATTCTGTTGCGTATTCTGCATCAGTGTGCCAAGGAATGGTGAGGAGTACAGCTCGGATTATGCTGACAGCTAGTGCGGTTGTACGTCTTCTTCCAGAATGGAGGCATTTGCTGAATTCAGCATTGTGGCTAGGGTTAGGGTAAGGATTCATGAGAGTGGTAAGGTCATTTTGACTATTCCTGTGGATTGGGCGTCCCAATCTATAGTGAGGATGAAAGGTACTGTCAGATTTGGAGTTAGGATGAGTTCATTGTGCATATATCCTGATATAGGGCATCATGTGTCAGGGAGATTGTGGCCTCAGGCCAAGGACTGGGAGTTGAGACTCTGTGGGAGTGACACACTTCTGTATTTCACTGCCAAATATTTGGTAATAGCCACAATTCTCTTTCTTGACCACTTTCTTCATGAACTGGGTATGAAATATCCAGTGTGTTAGGCCTCAGGTACCTGCAGGCTCTTGCCCTTTGGTTAGGCTGTCAGTCAGAATTCAGAAAAACCCAAATCCATGCGTTGTTTGGCGATCCCTATGCATTTGTTATGCAGTTTTCTTGTCAGTGGCATGGTTCGGAGGAAGAATATGCAGAGTATATGCAGTGGTAGAGTGGGGTTGAGAGTGGAAGGTTGAAAGATGGGTTAGGGTTTAGATTGAGATCGAGAAATGTGTCTCTGTGGATTTTCTTGCGCATTCAGCATCAGTTTGCCAAGGAATGGTGAGGAGTATAGCTCGGATTATGCTGAAAGGTAGTGGGGTTGAAACTGGCCATGTGGAATGGAGGCATTTGCTGAATTCAGCATTGTGGCTTGGTTTAGGGTATGGCTTCCTGAGAGTGGTACTGCCATTTTGACTATTCCTGTGGATTGGGCTTCCCAAATCAGAGTGAGCATGAAGGCTTCTGTCAGTATTGGAGTAAGCATTAGTGCGTTGTGCATATAGCCTGACAGAGGGCTTCATGCGTCTGGGAGATTGTGTGCTCAGGCCAAATACTGGAAGTTGTTACTCTGTGGGAGTGACACACTTCTGTATTTCACGGCCCAATATATGGTAATACCACGATTCTTTTTTTGATCAACAGGTTGTGAAATGTCCTGTGTGTTAGTCCTCAGGTACCTGTACGCTCTTACCCTCAGGTTAGGCTGCCAGTCAGAATTCAGAAAACCACAAGTCCAAGTGTTGTTTTGGTGATTCCTGTGCATTTGTCATACAGTTGTCTTGTCAGTGGCACGGTTCAGAGTAAGAATATGCAGAGTGTATGATGAAGTAGAGTGGGGTTGAGAGTGTAAGCTTGAAATGTAGGGTAGGGTTCACATGGAGATCGAGAATGGGGTCAATGTGGACTTTCTTTCATATTCAGCATCAGTTTGCAAGAAATGGTGAGGAGTATAGCTCGGATTATGCTGAGTGCTAGTTAGGTTATACCTCTTCCTCCAGAATGGAGGAGTTTGGTGAATTCAGCATTGTGGCTATGGTTAGCTTTAGGATTCGTGAGATTGGTACTGTCATTTTGACTATTCCTGTGGATTGGGCTTCCCAAACCATAATGAGGATGAAGGGTTCTGTCAGAATTGGAGTTAGCATGAGTGCATTGTGCATATCCCCTGACATAGGGCTTCATGCATCAGGGAGATTTTGGGCTCAGGCCATGTACAGGGAGCTCTGACTCTGTGGGAGTGACACACTATAGTGAGGATGAAGGGTACTGTCAGGATTGGAGTTACCTTTAGTGCATTGTGCATATACCCTGACATACGGCTTCATGCATCAGGGAGTTTGTGGGCACAGGCCAAGGACTGGGAGTTGTGACCTTGTGGGAGAGACACACTTTGTATTTCCCTACCAAATATATGGTAATTGCCACGATTCTCTTTCTTGATCAACAGGTTTTGAAATATCCGGTGTGTTAGGCCTCATGTACCTGTAGGCTCTTGTGCTTGGGTTAGGCTGCCAGCTAGAATTCAGAAAACCACAAGTCCAAGCCTTGTTTTGGTGATTCCTGTGCATTTGTCAGGCAGTTGTCTTGTCAGTGGTATGGTTTGGAGGAAGAATATGTAGAGTGTATGATGTAGGTAGAGTGGGGTTGATAGTGTATGGTTGAAAGGCGTAGTAGGGTTCACATTGACATCGAGAATTGTGTCACTGTGGATTTTCTTGCGTATTCAGCATCAGTTTCCTAAGGAATGATGAGGAGTATAGCTCGGATTATGATGAGCGCTAGTGGGGTTGTACCTCTCTGTCCATAATGGAAGCATTTGCTGAATTCAGCATTATGGCTAGTGTTAGTGTAAGAATTCGTGAGAATGGTCAGGTCAGTTTGACTATTCTTGTGGATTGGGCTTCTCAATCTATACTGAGGCTGAAGGGAACTGTCAGATTTGAATTCAGCATGAATGTGTTGTGCATATACCCTCACAGGGAGATTGTGGGCTCAGGCCAAGGACTGGGACTTGTGAATCTGTAGGAGTGACACACTCATGTATTTCATTTCCAAATATATGGTAATAGTGATGATTCTCTTTCTTGATCAACAGATTGGAAATTTCCTGTATGTTAGGCCTGAGGTATCTGCAGGCTCTTGCCCTTGGGTTAGGCTGGCAGTCCGAATTCAGAAAGAACAAGTCCAAGTATAGTTTTGGTGAATCCTGTGCATTTGTCATGCAGTTGTCTTGTCTGTGGCACGGTTGGGAGGAAGAATTTGCAGAGTGTATGATGGAGGTACAGTGGGGTTTAGAGTGTAAGGTTGAAAGGCTGGGTAGGGTTCACATTGAAATCGAGAATGAGGTCACTGTTCATTTTCTTGCGTATTCAGCATCAGTTTTCCAAAGAATGGTGAGGAGTATAGCTCAGATTATGCTGAGAGCTAGTGGGGTTGTACCTCTCTCTCCAGAATGGAGGCATTTGCTGAATTCTGCATTGTGGCTAGGGTTAGGGTAAGAATTCGTGAGAATGATAAGGTCATTTTGACTATTCTTGTGGATTGGGCTTCCCAATCTATACTGAGGATGTAGGGTACTGTCAGGATTGAACGTATCTTTAGTGTGTTGTGCATATACCCTGACATACGGCTCATGCGTCAGGAGATTGTGGGCTCAGTCCAAGTACTGGGAGTTGTGACTCTGTGGGAGTGCCACACTTCTGTATATCACTGATAAATATATGGTAATAGCCATGATTGTCTTTCTTGCTCAACAGGTTTTGAAATGTCCTGTGTGTTAGACCTCAAGTACCTGCAAGCTCTCGCCCTTGGGTTAAGCTGCAAGTCAGAATTCAGAAAACCACTGGTCCAAGCCTTGTTTTGGCAATTCTTTGCATTTGTCAGGCAGTTGTCTTGTCAGTGGCATGGTTCAGAGGAAGAATATGCAGAGTGAATTATGGAGGTAGAATGGGGTTTAGAGTGTAAGGTTGAAAGGCATGGTAGGGTTCACACTGACATCGAGAATGGTGTCACTGTGGATTTTCTTGCGTATTCGGCATCAGTTTGCCAAGGAATGGTGAGGAGTATAGCTCAGATTATGCTGAGAGCTAGTGGGGTTGTACCTCTCCCTGCAGAGTGGAGGCATTTGCTGAATTTAGCATTGTGGCTAGGGTTAGGGGTAGGATTCGTGTGAGTGGTACTGTCATTTTGACTAGTGCTGTTGATTGGGCTTCCCAAACTATAGTAAGTATGAAGGGTACTGTCATGATTGGAGTTAGCATGAGTGCGTTGTGCATATACCCTGATAAAAGGTTTCATGCATCAGGAAGATTGTGGGCTCAGTAAAAGGACTGGGAGTTGTGACTCTGTGGGACTGACACACTCTTGTATTTCACTGAAAAATATATGGTAACAGCCATGATTCTCTTATATCATGAAGAGGTTTTGAAATGTCCTGTGTCTTAGTCCTCAGGCACCTGGATGCTCTTGCCCTTGGCTTAGGCTGCTAGTCAGAATTCAGAAAACCACAGGTCCAAGCCTTGTTTTGGCGATTCCTGTGCATGTGTCAGAGAGTTGTCTTGTCAGTGGCATGGTTCAGAGGACGAATATGCAGAGTAAATTATGGAGCTAGAGTGGGGTTTAGAGTATAAGGTTGAAAGGCATGGTAGGGTTCACACTGACATCGAGAATGGTGTCACTGTGGATTTTCTTGTGTATTCAGCATCAGTTTGCCAAGGAATGGTGAGGAGTATAGCTCAGATTATGCTGAGAGCTAGTGGGGTTGTACCTCTCCCTCTAGAATGGTGGCATTTGCTGAATTTAGCATTGTGGCTAGGGTTAGGGTTAGGATTCGTGTGAATGGTACTGTCATTTTGACTATTGCTGTTGATTGGGCTTCCCAAAGTATAGTGAGTATGAAGGGTACTGTCATGATTGGAGTTAGCATGAGTGCGTTGTGCATATACCCTGATATAGGGTTTCATGTGTCAGGGAGATTGTGGGCTCAGTAAAAGGACTGGGAGTTGTGACTCTGTGGGACTGACACACTTTTGTATTTCACTGACAAATATGTGGTAACAGCCAAGATTCTTTTATATCGTCAACAGGTTTTGAAATGTCCTGTTTGTTAGCCCTCAGGTACCTGGAGGCTTTTGCCCTTGGGTTAGGCTGCCAGTCAGAATTCAGAAAACCACAAGTCCAAGCGTTGTTTTGTCGATTCCTGTGCATTTGTCATGCAGTTGTCTTGTCCGTGGCACAGCTCAGAGGAAGAATATGGAGAGTGTATGATGGAAATAGAGTGGGCTTGAGAGTGTAAGGTTGAAAGGCGGCATCGGGTTCACAGTGACAGCGAGAATGAGGTCACTGTGCATTTTCTTGCGTGTTCAGCATCATTTTGCCAAGGAATGGTGAGGAGTATAGCTCCGATTATGCTGAGACCTAGACAGGTTGTACCTCTCCCTCCAGAATGGAGGCATTAGCTGATATCAGCATTGGGGCTAGGGTTAGGGTTCGTATTCATGAGAGTGGTAGTCTCTATTTGACTATTCCTGTGGATTGGCCTTCCCAAACAATAGTGAGTATGAAGGGTATTGTCAGGATTGGAGTTAGCATCAGTGTGTTGTGCATATACCCTGATATAGGACTTCATGTGTCAAGGAGATTGTGGGCTCAGTCCAAGGACTGGGAATTGTGAGTCTGAGGGAGTGACACACTTCTGTATTACACTACCAAATATATGGGAGTAGCCACGATTCTTTCTTGATCAACAGGTTTTGAAATATCCTGTGTGTTAGGCTTTAGGTTCCTAGAGGCTCTTGCCCTCAGGTTAGGCTATCTGTCAGAATTTAGAAAACCACAACTCCAAGCGTAGATTTGTTGAATCCTGTGCATTTGTCATGCAGTTGTCTTGTCCGTGGCACAGTTCGGAGGAAGAATTTGCAGAGTGTATGATGGAGGTAGAGTGGGGTTGAGAGTGTAAGGTTGAAACGCAGGGTAGGGTTCACATTGACATCGAGAATGAGGTCACTGTACATTTTCTTGCGTATTCAGCATCCGTTTTCCAAGGAATGGTGAGGAGTAGAGCTCGGGTTATGCTGAGAGCTAGTGGGGTTCCACCTCTCCCTCCAGAATGGAGGCATTTGCTGAATTTAGCATTGTGGCTAGGGTTAGGGTTAGGATTCGTGTGAGTGGTACTGTCATTTTGACTATTGCTGTTGATTGGGCTTCCCAAACTATAGTGACTATGAAGGGTACTGTCATGAAGGGAGTTAGCATGAGTGCGTTGTGCATATACCCTGATGAAGTGTTTCATGCGTCAGGAAGATTGTGGGCTCAGTGAAAGGACTGGGAGTTGTGACTCTGTGGGACTGAAACACTTTTGTATTTCACTGACAAATATGTGGTAACAGCCACGATTCTCTTATATCATCAACAGGTTTTGAAATGTCCTGTGTGTTAGTCCTCAGGTACCTGGAGGCTCTTGCCCTTGTGTTAGGCTGCCAGTCAGAATTCAGAAAACCACAAGTCCAAGCGTTGTTTTGTTGATTCCTGTGCATTTGTCATGCAGTTGTCTTGTCAGTGGCACAGCTCACAGGAAGAATATGGAGAGTGTATAATGGAAGTAGAGTGGGCTTGAGAGTTTAAGGTAGAAAGGCTGGATCGGGTTCACATTGACAGCGAGAATGAGGTCACTGTGCATTTTCTTGCATTTTCAGCATCATTTTGCCAAGTAATGTTGAGGAGTATAGCTCGGATTAAGCTGAGAGCTAGTGGGGTTGTACCTCTCCCTCCAGAATGGAGACATTTGCTGAATTCAGCATTGTCGCTAGGGTTAGGCTTAGGATTCATGAGAGTTGTAATGTCATTTTGTCTATTCGTGTGGATTTGGCTTCCCAAACTATAGTGACGATGAACGGTACAGTCAGGATTGGAGTTAGCATGAGTGCATTGTGCATATACCCTGAGATAGGGCTTCATGCGTCAATGGGATTGTGAGCTCAGCCAAGGCCTGGGAATTGTGAATCTGAGGGTGTGACACACTTCTGTATTTCGGTGTCAAATATAGGGTATTAGACAGGATTCTCTTTCTTGATCAACAGGTTTTGAAATGTCCTGTGTGATAGGCCTTAGGTACCTAGAGGCTCTTGCACTTGGGAGAGGCTGCCAGTCAGAATTCAGAAAACCACAACTCCAAGCGTAGTTTTGGTGAATCCTGTGCATTTGTCATGCAGTTGTCTTATCCATGGCACAATTCGGAGGAAAAATTTGCAGAGTGTATGTTGGAGGTACAGTGGGGTTGAGAGTGTAAGGTTGAAATGCGGGGTAGGGTTCACATTGACATCGAGAATGAGGTCACTGTGCGTTTTCTTTCATATTCAGCATCAGTTTGCCAAGGAATGGTGAGAAGTACAGCTCGGATTATGCTGAGGGCTAATGGGGTTGTACCTCTCTCCCCAGAATGGAGGCATTTGCTGAATTCAGCATTTTGGCTAGGGTTACGGTTAGGATTCGTGAGAGTGGTACTGTTATTTTGACTATTCCTGTGGATTGGACTTCCTAACCAATAGTGAGGATGAAGGGGACAGTCTGGAATGGAGTTAGCATGAGTTCGATGTGCATATACCCTGATGTAGGGCTTAATACGTCACTGTGATTGTGGACTCAGGCCAAGGACTGGGAGTTGTGATTCTGTGGCAGTGACACACTTCTGTATTTCACTGCCAAATATATGGTAATAGCCACGATTCTCATTCTTGATCAAAAGGTTGTGAAATTTCCTGTGTGTTAGACCTCTAGTACCTGAAGGCTCTTGCCTTTGGGTTAGGCTAGCAGTCACAATTCAGAAAAGCACAACTCCAAGTGTTGCCTTGGCAATACTTGTGCTTTGTCATTCAGTTTTCTTGTTAGTGTCATGGTTCAGAGGAAGAATATGCAGAGTGTATGATGGAGGTAGAGTGGGGTTGAGAGTGTAAGGTTGAAAGGCATGGTCGGGTTCACACTGACATCGAGAATGGTGTCACTGTGGATTTTCTTGAATATTCAGCATCATTTTGCCAAGGAATTTTGAGAGGATAGCTCGGATTATGCTGAGAGCTAGGGAAGTTGTACATCTCCCTCCAGATTGGAGGCATTTTCTGAATTCAGCATTGTGGCTAGTGTTTGAGGCAGGATTCATGACAGTGGTACTGTAATTTTGACTATTCCTGACGATTGTGCTTCTGAAACTATTGTGAGGATGAAGGGTTCTTTCAGGATTGGAGTTAGCATGAGTGCCTTGTGCATATTCCCTTATTTAGGGCTTCATGCGTCCGGGAGATTGTGGGATCAGGCCAAGGACTGGGAGTTGTGAGTCTGTGGCAGTGACACACTTCTGTATTTCACTGCCAAATGTGTGGTAATAGCCACGATTCTCTTTCCTGGTTAACAGGTTTTGAAATGTCCTGTGTGTTAGGCCTCAGGTTCCTGCAGGCTCTTGCCCTTGGGTTAGGCTGCCACTCAGAATTCAGAAAACCACAAGTCCAAGTGTTGTTTTGGCGATTCCTGTGCATTTGTCATGCAGTTGTCTTGTCAGTGGCACAGTTCGGAGGAAGAATATGCAGAGTGTGTGGTAGAGGTAGAGTAGGGTTGAGAGCGTAAGGATGCAAGGCGGTGTAGGGTTCAGATTGAGATCGAGAATGGTGTTACTGTGGATTTTCTTGCGTATTCAGCATCAGTTTGCCAAGGAATGGTGAGGAGTATAGCTCGGATTATGCTGCGAGCTAGTGGGGTTGTACCTCTCCCTGCAGAGTGGAGGCATTTGCTGAATTCAGCATTGTGGATAGGGTTAGGCTTAGGATTTGTGAGAGTGGTACTGTCATTTTGACTATTCCTGTAGGTTATGATTCCCAAACTATAGTGAGGATAAAGGGTTTGTCATGATTGGAGTTCGCATGAGTGTGTTGTGCATATACCCTGTCATAGGGCTTCATGCATCAGGGAGATTGTGGCCTCAGGACAAGGACTGGGTGTTGTGACTCTGTGGGAGTGACACACTTCTGTATTTCACTGCCAAATATATGGTAATAGCCACGATTCTCTTTCTTAATCAACTGGTTTTGAAGTGTCCTGTGGGTTAGCCCTCATGTACCTGTTGGCTCTTGAGACTTTATTATGCTGCCAGTCAAAATTCAGAGAAGTACAAGTCCGTGCATTGTTTTGGTGATTCCTGTGCATTTGTCATACAGTTGTCTTGTCAGTGGCACGGTTCAGAGGAAGAATATGCAGAGTGTATGATGAAGGTAGAGTGGGTTTGACAGTGTAAGTGGGAAAGGTGGGGTAGGGTTCTCATGGACATCCATAATGGGTTCACTGTGGAGTTTCTTGCGCATTCAGCATCAGTTTGCTAAGGAATGGTGAGGAGTATAGGTCGGATTATTCTGAGAGCTAGTGAGGGTGCACATCTCTCTCCAGAATGGAGGCTTTTGCTGAATTCAGCATTGTGGCTAGGGTTAGGCTTAGGATTCGTGAGAGTGGTAATGTCATTTTGTCTATTCGTGTGGATTGGGCTTCCCAAACTATATTGAGGATGAACGGTACAGTCAGGATTGGAGTTAGCATGAGTGCATTGTTCATATACCCTGATATAGGGCTTCATGCTTTAGTGGGATTGTGGGTTCAGGCCAAGGCCTGGGAGTAGTGACTCTGAGGGTGTGACACACTTCTGTATTTCACTGCCAAATATAGGGTATAAGACAGGATTCTCTCTCTCTCTCTTTTTTTTTTTTT
>PVIC010052294.1:0-12215 GCA_004025085.1 Thryonomys swinderianus | reverse complement strand
TTGTTGTTTTTTGTATCATTCTCATAGTCTCCAATTTCTACTCAAATCCCTGTAATTTCCTCCTTTCTATGAGCTTTGGGTTTGTCTTACTCTTGTTTTCCTAGAAGCTCCAGGATCAGTGTTTGTTTGTTTGTTTTTTGAGCTTCCTATGTTTTCCTAGTATGGGCATTCACTGCTATGAAGTTCCCTTGTCTCATAGATTCCTATATGTTGTACTGGCCTTATCATTTAATTTTAGAAACTTTCTAGTTTCTTGTTTAATTATTTTTTTGTGACCCATTGGCTGTTCAGGAGGGTATTTTTAATTTCCATGTGTTTGTGAAGTTCTTCTGGCTTCTTTTGCTATTGATCTCCAATTTCATTGCAGTTGTGATCTGACAGAACACCAGGGGTAGCTTCAATTCTTTGCATTTACACATGTTCTTTGAGCTAGTATGTGGTCTGCTTTGGAGAATGACCCATGTGCAGCTGAGAAGAATGTATATTCTGATTTTGTGTGATAGAATATTCTGTAGACATGTATTAAGTCCATTTGTTAAAAAGTTTGGTTCAGTTCTAGCATTTTGTTGATATTTTTGTCCAGTTGATTTGTCTATTTGTGACAGTGAGTTATTGAGGTAACTCATTATAATTATATTAGTACTTATTTGACTTTTCATGTCCATTAATATTTGTTTTACACAGTTGGGTAAATTATGTCATCTCTGCCTCTTGGAAATCTAACTTGATTAACCCATTCATTTTTATTTCCAATAAAAATAAAAAAGAATTACTCTTGAATAAGATTTTTAAGTTATACAATACTGATTTGTCACAGCCTTTTAATCATCAGTAATATTGGACCCAGTTTTTAACATAACAGAAATGTGTATTTGTATTCTGCATACATGTCTGTCTCTGTAATCAAAGTCTCTGTCAGGCTTATCAGTATGCACTGCAGACTTTACTAGGTAGTACCACTGATATTATCAAGATTCTTAAACTGTTTACTAAAAACTTGATGCCTACCTTCTCCCCTATGTATAATCAGTGACAGATTTCTAACTGGTGTTAAAGGTGTTTACTACCTCAATCTACATATTTACAAACACAATTTGGTTTATACATATTCAGTTGTTTTTATGCCTGGATAGCTGTCTCCATAATGTTGATTTACAGGTGCACTGAGAGAGAAGTACATGCCTGAATATAAATCAAAAGACCACATGATTAAAACATTAAATTTTAGATTTGATTGGAAGTTTGTTTTCTGGTAACTTTACTCATTTAATACAAACATACAATTCACAAGATGGCAATATGCTTATGATTTTATAAACTTCAATACAGATGAGGTGAAAGACAAGTATAAGGAAAAAATGTAGTGGAGTTAAATGTGGGAGAATGAATGTCTACAGAAGATCCTGGAAAAAATACAAAGTGGCTTTTAATGAATCAGATGCTGGAATTTAGTCATATAAGACTCATAGTTCAAAAAACAAGAAAGTGTAATCATGACATTGGGGGACAGTAACAACAGAATGGTGACGGGTTCTATCAATCAAAGCTTTATTTCCATGACTACTGTAGGCAGAATAAAGTGCTTCAGAAGATATAGGACAATGTTGCCTTAAATTTCAGTTCTTTACCATCATCTGCTGCTTCACTTTATTTTAAAGAAATTTTAGTTTGAAATAGTTCCACCTTTATCTCCTGCGTCTTGGGAATGTGCTATCTGCCGAAACCATTTGCGTAGCTTGTCCCTTGTCTTTCTCTGCTTTTTTTCATCTCTGTCTGTATTAGGAAATGTCTCGTATCACCCTGGCCACTTATAGTCTGCGTAAGAGTTGGCTTTGGGCAGCCTGTTCACAGAATAGATGAGATAGTTTCTCTTCCTTTCCCCCTCTTTCTTTTCCCATTCTGGCTTCTCTGCTCTGAATGTGGGTGAAGGAAATTTGAAAGGGAGGAAATGGGGATACTGAATGAGTAATTGGTGCCTTTCCCAGGATTAAACAGTCTGTCCTTGGACACTCTGGGCTTGGTATGTGTCACAGGAAGAACATTAAGAGACATTTTGTAGATTCTTCCCTTAATGTGAATTTCTAACTTAATTTCCCTTTGTTAAGGGGATCTCACCTATTTTATTATGTTTCATGCTTAATTCTTCAATACTTGGCTCCTCTGTGCCTGCTGGTTCTTCTGGAAAGTAATGGTTATGAGGTTATGAGTACTATTTGTTCCTCAGAAAGCCTCAAAGTGAAGCTCACCCCAGCATCCTCTCCGATCTCAGAGTGATTATCCTTATGTGCAGGTCGGCGTCAGTCTGTTCTGACTTGTACAGCCCAGGAGATTTCCTCTAGTGCCTCATTGTACCTCTGCACCATGGCAGACGACTGTTTGCCTTACGCTTCAGACCTTTAGCTTTTTATGAACTAAGGAAACAGAACTGCATAAAACACTATTTTGAAGCATCCATTGGCAAGTCTTGAATTCGTATCCTGCCTTGAGTTTGCAAGAAATAGACTAAACTGTTCAGTTAGAAATACTGTTATGTTTACATACCTTGATTCTTTGATATTTTTAGTATTAGCAGGAAAGTTTGCATTACAATTCTGAACTAAGATAATATCCTTGGACGCAAACTATCAACTGAGACAGTGTCCTTGAGCACAAAGCAAATTGTTATTGCTGATTCATGATGGGCTAATTAACATGTACCCTGGTGTCCTCAGCCTCATTTCTGAATATGTGGCTTTTGAAAAAGCAGTGAGAAAAGACATAATTTATAGATTAGTGCTTTTTATACACAAACCACGGTCTACAGAAGGTATACTTAGATGGGGTCATAATATGTAGGACAAGACTTGATTCATTTGTTATTTATTATAGGAAAGGGGAAAAATTCAGAATGCAACAATATCAAATAACGCATTGGCATTCATGGCAGGATGCTGACATTGACAAAATTTACAGTGTTTTTGAAAAGAGGTAATGAGAAGTTCTCTGCAGTGTCAGTAGCAATGTATAACAGCACAATGAAGAATGGTATTTTAATTTTTATGCATAACCTTCACTAGTGGTGTTAATTCTGGGCTGGACCCTATAATTTTCCAACTCTCTGGGATGAAGGAAAAATTATGTTCTGCATCTTTCATAGATAGATCATATATCCCAAAGATTCTAAAGGCTGAGAGACTATATTCATGTTTTTAAGAATAAGAACCTGGTGGCATAATCTAGCAGTTTTGCAACTGAATGGGACCTCAAAGTGCAGGTTTTCCTTGTAGGCTGTAAAATATATTCAAATATAAAATTGTTAACGGTTGATCATATATACCTGAGATGATGTCATGCTCATTATGTTAAAACAGTTAATATAGTCAAGCATTTGCCAAGTCTATGAGTTTTACAAGAGATTGGTGTGTAGGAGTTTTTGTACAGTTAAGAAATTCTGGTGTCTAATTGGAGATGGCAGCCCTGAGAGACCTCACCTGACTAAAGACTTGGAGCTGCAGGTCTGTGTTGTGGTGTGGGCCATAAAGGGGCCCACTTGAAATTAGGTTAGCCAGTTGAGTGGACCCAGGATTCCTTGGAACTGCTCCTCGGGTCCAAAGGTGGACTGGGAGGCAGAGGTTAGGAAGGGCTCAGTGTGAAGGGAGGGTGGACAGGGTGGCCTGGGAACACTGCACTGCTGGGCGAATGCTGGGAATGTAGGGAGAGAGTGTGCATGATGGACAGATGTGTGTTGTCTTGAGTGCTGTACAGGAGGCGCAGTGGGCCCACGGCCTCTCCTGCAGGCAATAGGGGGAAAATAGCCTTGTTGCTGGATAGAAGGGACATTTGATTAAAGATTAGGGCCAGCATGGGGTTTTGAAGAAGCTTTAGTTTTCAGTTCCTACTTCCAAATATTCTAATTTAATTATTTTTTATTTTATTTATTTATTTTTTTGAGACAGGGTCTCGCTTTGTAGGTCAGGCTGGCTCTGAGCTCACTATGTAGCCCAGGCAAGCCTTGAACTCAGCAATCCTCCTGTCTCTGCCTCCTGAGTGCTGGGATTACAGGCGTGAGCCACCACGTCCGGCACTGTGGTATGCGGTATTGATGGCTGGTGGGCGTGAGTCTCTATGCCCAGCATTGTATGTGGTTACCGGGGATTGAACTCAGGACCTTGCGCTTGCGAGGCAGGTACCAGAACCACTGAACTAACCCTCCGGCCCAAGATATTAAACATTTTTTAAACCTTGAGAAATGAAATAAGAAGACATTTCTCAGAAGCAATGGAAATGGCCACTGAATACATGAAAAATTGTTCAGCATCTTTGGCTAGTAGAGAAGTGTAGACCAAACAGCACAAAGATTCCATCTTACTCCAGGAAGAATGGCCATCATCAAAAACCCAGGAAATAACACTACTGGAGAGTCTTCCAGGAAAGAGAAACCCTTCTGTGGCCAAACCTTTCTCTAGGTGCTTTCACTTCTTCATTTCTCTCTCTCCTGGTGGATGAATAAATGCAATGGCCCTGTAAGAAACCAGAGCAAGACACAGACGCAGGTGATGCAGATAACGCTGATAATGCAGACCAATCATATGTTGCTAAATGCTACTTCCTCCCTTGTGCCTAATCACACCCTGCCAGAGCTTTGCTCTCACCCTCTCATTCAATCACATCCCAAGCCGCCCTATATAAATGCCTGTAACTTTCATAATAAACGGGAGAAGCTTCTCAACCAACACAGAATCTGGGAATTGTGATTCTTTGTTCCCCGCTCAGCCTCCTGAGGTCGTTGGACAAGGGAGACGGCACAGTAACCAGCCAGACTGGATGACACTTCCACAGTAGAGTTGTACTCTACACTAGCATAGTAAGGAAATGAGTTTGAGGATTTAAAAAGCCAAATGCACAGCCATTTGACCCAGTTATTCCTCTTCTAGTTTCTTTCAGAAAGAGTTAAAGACATCATAATATTGTAGTGGTACATCTATACATATGTTTATGGAAGCACAGTGCCCAGCAGCCCCATTATAGATGTGGCCTATATGCCCAGCAGCAGATGAAGGGAGGAAGGAAATGTAGTGTTTATACACAATGGAGTATAATTCAGCCATAAAGAGAGATAAATTTGAATTATTTTTGGGAAAATTGATGGATCTGGAGACAGTAATGCTGAATGAAATAAATCAGACATGGGTTCAATATTGCAAGGCTTCTCTTGTGTGAGAAACCCAAAATATAAATAATTTTAAAAACAAAACAAAAGACAGATGGTAGGAAACAGTGAGAGTTTTTGTGAAGATGGAAAACAAGCCTGGGGAGAAGGAGGCAGGGAGCTGAAGGAGGCAGGAAACCAACTGAGATGCAATAGTATGTGAACTTAGTCCCTGAAATACATATAATTATTTTGCACTACAAATATATACCAACACTTTTAAAAATACATCTAAAGGTAAATACAGCCATTGTCTTCTTTGATAGCACGTGGTTGGCTTGTGTCTCCTGCATAAAGAACTTTTAACCTTTATCCTATTCTCAAACAAGTGTAGTTTTGGTATTTGTACTCTTTACCAGGATAGGTTCAACTTCACTCTCTGCATTATTTAAATTTTCACACAATTCAAAACTTAACCATAAAAACTGAACAGGAAACTTTGATTAGTTGTTTTTTACTGGTTGTTGCTTTACTTACCATAAACAGAGGGCACTGTATTTACTGGGTCTTGTCCACATTCTCTTTTGAGACAGAGCAAACAGGACTGTGATCATGTTGACACAAGATGTGTGAAGTGGGATGTATGCCCCCTAGGAAGCTACAGTAAACTTCTCAAAAGTTGTATTAGAGTCATTGTAGCATGGCTGAGACCACAGAGAGCAAGGAGAGGTGTGCACCCCACACAGAGCCTGGGTTGCAGACATGTTCCCCAGGCCGTGCTGTGCCCTCACATTTGCCCTTAGGTACTGAAAAGCATTTTATGGGCACCTAATGTTCCAATATTAAAATTTTTCATATAAAAGTCTGAATTCCTGACATTTTTTCCAAAGTTAAAAACTGTAGCAGTGCTGGGTTATCTGCCTGCAGGCTCCGCCCACAACTCAGGCAAGGGCCTCACCCACGTCCCAGATTGCCCTCCTGCTGTGGTGAAGATCTGGGGCAGTCCATGGACCTCCAACTGCTGGTTGATTTTGTCACTGTCTGTAGCCATGTGAATTTCTGTTTCCTCTGCATTATGCATGAACGTCTGTGAGATGAGAAGCTGTGAGGTGACAGTCTCCAAAGCACTCCCTCATGATTTGAAGCTGGCAGTCAGCCTGGCAGGAAGACCCTCGGGTCTGTGAAGTCCTCAGCAGTTACTCTCTGACTTATGTTTACATGTGTACCCAGCGCAGGGGCCTGCGTGTCCTGAGTACACATGTGATCAGTCTACCTGCCCCTCCAGGTTGGTTCTCATGGACTCTCAGACCCAACCCTCATAGGAATCACATAGGTTCATTAAAATTAATTAAATTAGCTGGGCATGGTGGCTCACGCCTGTAATCCCAGCACTCGGGAGCCTAAACTAGAAAAGCGAGACCCTGTCTCAAATGAAAAATGTTTAATATCTTAAACATTAAAAACAATAAGTCCTTACAGATGAATACCTACACCAACAGTTGTTAAGAATATCCTTTGCCTCATTACTCTAGCTTAATATATAGTATAATAAATAACAGGATATAGCTATCAACCCTACCACCACTCCCCATTTATAAAGACTCTGCTTCTGTTTGTTCCTATTTTACTGATTTTTATTTCCTTTTCCTTCTTTCCTTCCCCCTGCTCTCATCCCTAGTTTTGCTTCTCCCTTAAACGTTTTCTTCCTATTTCACAACATCTATTGTACATTATGTCTCTCATTTACATTTTCAGTTTCTCAGACCAGAAAGACAATTGTATTTACATGTGTGTTCTATTTCACTTGAGTATGGTTTCAATGTGCATCCATAACTGTCTTAATCTTATCATTCTTTATAGCTAAGTAGTACTCCACTGTATAAAACAAAGCCCACATTTTCTTTATTGAGTCACCTGTTGATGGGTATTTGGTTATTCCCATGCATGATTTAGCTATTACAAACTGTGTACCTATAAACATGAGCATGCATATATTACTGTGGTATAATGTTTTTAATTCTTTAGGGGAGATAGCAGAGGAATAGCTGGGTCAAATGGGACCTTTAATCCCAGTTCTTTGGGGAATCTCCACACTGATCTCTACAGTGGTTGCACCACTCTACATTCCCACCAACAGTGGAGAAAGGTTCCTTTCTCCCCACAACCCTAATAGCATTTGTTCTTAGTTGGTTTTTTGATAGCCGCCATTCTTTCTGGAGTGTGATTCAATCTCAGTGCTGTTTTTCTCTGTATCTTTTGAATAGCCAGTGATGTTGAACATTTTTTCATATGTTTCTTTACTGCTTTCATTTCTTCATCTGAGGAATGCCTTTTCGTTTCAGATGAAATTAAAGTTTTTGGATTAGGTCTTTAAATTTAGGGGTCTGATTTTTTTTAAGTTTTTGGATATTCTAGATCATAGGCCTTTGTTTAAGGAACAGCTGGCAAAATCTTTTTTTTCTGACATGGTAGGCTGTCTCTTTACTCTGTTGGTGGTCCCCTTGCTTTGCAGAGCTTTTTAATAGGAATAAATCCTAGTTGTTAATTTTTTGTGCTAATTCACATGCAACTGAGGTTTTGTTCATGATGTCTTTTTCTACACCAGTGTCTGCAAGAGTTCCACCTGGTCTCTTTTCCAGCAAGTTTACATTTCTGTTTTAATACTTAGATATTTAATCCATTTTGATTTAGTGCATGGTAAGCAATATGGGTCTAATTTTAATCTTTGGCAAATGGAAACCCAAATTTTCAGGACCATTTATTACAAAGGCTATCTTTTCTCCAATGAGAATAATTTTGATTGGGTCTTTTATTTTGGGAGATGTATGTTTGGAGTTCTTTATATATCCTCGATATTAGTCCTCTGTCTGAGGAATAACAACTCTGAGGTTTTTCTCTTCACAGTTGATGTTTTCCTTTGCAGTGTAGAAGCATTTACTTTTATATCAACCCATTTGTATTGTTAGTATCATTTATTGTATAACTATAATCTTTTTTTAATGTTTCTGAGTATGTGTGACTCTGAATATGTATAACATTAAAGTAATAAGCCCTTTCTAGATCATGAGACATATTCACCTCTCCTTAATCATGGTCTGAGATAGTGATATATTCCCACCAAGCAGGTGTGGACACAAGGCATTTAGGATAGAGGTTGATATTGCTGGTATAAAGAACATTAATATCATCTATTCTCCGATGGAATGGAAATAGAAATGGGCCTTATCTGTATGGTGCGTATTCATGAGACATACCAGAGAAACCAAATTGATAGACATGTTACAAAATACAATGAGCAAAAACATGAAAGGCCTACAAAGGAATGAAAGACCAAGAAACTGTCATGGACCAGAACAGACTAAGAAGATTGGATAAGTGTCGCTATTGGGCTCTGATCAGGAAGTGGAAAAAATGGTGAGACATCAAAGCATCCTGTAAGTCAGTTGATAATGTTCTCTGATGCCAATTTCTAGTACTGATCACTGAACTGTGTACTGTTGTTGGTTAACATTAGGGGAAATTGAATAAGGAGATACAAGAACATTGTATACCTTTTGTGAAAAATTTCCATCATTTAAATTAAACTTACTTTTAAAAGGTCATATTCTAGCACACTGTTCTTCAGTACAGAAATCTGACTATGTGCAGAAAGACACTGAATTTACTGTACCCTCATTTTCACCATGACTGCGGGCAGGGAGACACATTGTTTTGTGGGGCTGATGCTCAGCAGCCTCCGGTCCCAGCAATAGCTGCACAAACATTTGTTGGACAGGTACCTCCATTATTTTTGGACCCTGTTTAAACTGGAAATCCAGCACATGGGACTCCTCCAGCCATTCATACACAAACTTGGCTCACCAGGCTTTATTCCAAAGGCCAGTTAACTACAAGAAATGAATAGTACTCCTTCACATGATTTACTCTTTCAGATTTACACTTAAGCCTTTAGGAAAATAAGCTAACAGAACAGTATTGGGGTCATTATGTTTAGAAGTTCACATAAAATCTCAGAAAAGGCTTATAGCAATGAACTCAGTATATGAGCATCTCCATTCCACAGCCTACAATAGCCTCAGATTTATTTGCAAACATGAAGACATGGCTATTTCTGGCTGCTTACCATTCTTGTCCCAGAGTGAATTCTACTAGAGTGTGCTTTGGTCAGCTGGACATGGAAACTCACCCATGGTTTTGTCGTGGACAGTGACATCGGGCACTGTCCCAGTGGTGCTCACAGGTTCTTAGCACAAACATGGCTCTGAGTCTTGATTTTGGCTAAGCATATTTTGTTTATGAGTGGAAAAGAGAGGTTACAAAGATGTGATACATGGACAATGGGCCTTCCATCAGTGATCTCTATGTTTGGAAAAGGGATTCATAAGACTTCTTTTAGTTCTCCTGTGGTTTTTTGATCTCAGTTTTATTTCTTTGCTCCTTCAGAATAAAAATAACATTGGAGGGCTGGAGATTTAGCTTATTGGTTCCAGTACCTGCCTAGCAAGTACAAAGTCCCTGGTATGATCCACAGTAACCACATATAATACCTGGCGTGGTGACTCACTCCCACCAGCAATCAGTACCACATACCATAATGCCAGGCATGGTGGCTCATGCCTGTCATCCCAGCAGTTGGGAGGCAGAGGCAGGAGGATTGCTGAACTCAAGGCTTGCCTGGGCTACTTAGTGAGCTCAGGGCTAGCCTGAACTACAAAGTGAGACTTTGTCTCAAAAAAGAAACAAAAATTGGATTTTTCTGATTTTCTATTGAAACTTTTTATAGCGTGTCTCTAACATAATTTTAAGTTATGAAACAAGTTTCCTTGGAGTGATTTATACTTTACACACACACACACACACACACACACACACACACACACACGGCCAGTAAACAGTGATGAGGAAGTGACTATTGTGTATGGTTTTTTGTTAAAGTTGCCACATTTCACTGTACTGTAGATAGGATTTTTAACCAACAAAAGGGCTGGTCTCTGAAATCCCATGTGTCAGCAAAAACACTGAAGTTGCATAAAGGCTAAAATTGCTGGTCTAGCAAGAGATAGAAATTATTCAACATTATTCCAGCTGTTTATTAGTGAGGTGGAGGACTCAGTGGTGCAGGAAGCTGAAGGGACCTACACACCAAAAACATGCAGCTTTGTCTCAGCCTGTAATTGTAGTTTAGCTTTATTCTCCAGTGCAAATGAATTTCTGAACATAAGATTGAGAAGGGAGATAGGAAGATTGTATGGAGTCACAGGAGCCCTTTCTTTATGGTTACAGAATAGTTCTATGCAGAAGAGCATTTCCCTTCAATCTCCTTTTTAAAGTTAAACTTTATTTTTAAAGAAGGGAAGAGAAGAGAAAGTGGAAAGTGGGCAGAGCCTCGCTGAGCAGGACCGATGGGCAGGGCAGAGGCTCTGAGCTGGGAACACACTGTCCTAGCTTCAGGGCTTTGTGGGTTTCTGACATGGGACTGAGTCACCTGAGTCCCCTCGTGATGGGGTGCTTGTGGCTCTGGATCTCAGAAGCCTAAGAAGGGCTGGGGTGTGGGTGCAGTGCGGGTGTGAGGCAGGGACATGGTGTGTTGCCTTCAGAGGGGCCTCCCCTGCAAGGAGAGCATGCGGCCTTTGAAGCCTACATGCAGCACATCCCCAGAGTCAGCGGCCTGCGTGTGTTTAGCTGCCCCCAGCGGAGGAATGGAGGCCTTGGGGAGATCAAGGACACATAGAACAAAAAGAATACTTAGAATCACTTTAGCATTTCAGATCCCAAGGTAGAATTAAAAAGAACTTCTGGGAACTTCAAACATGGTAACTTACCAAACTATTAATTTTAAGTCTCACTTAATGATTAAGTTTTCAAGAGTTAAAAAAATTCAGGAATGACAGTTAATCAGAGAAAAGATGAGATACTCAGATAATTCATGCAGGAAGCCAGAGTTCTTGAAAGAAGAAAATTAATTTTCAAAATGTTCTCTTTATTTATAATTTGGTTCCCTTAACTGTAGGTAACAGGAGGTAGGTACATGGGCTTTTCTCAAAAGGGAAGGATCAAGAAATGGAGGAAGGGGAGGAGGTGAGAAAAGACTGAAAATATGAAATACACATGTATGTATTACATACAAGGAATGAATATATCACATACTTCAAGCTTGTACTGATAAAAATGAGAAAAACCCACATATGACTAAGAGACAGGAACTAAACACATAATGAAAATACTTCTATCTGAGCCCTGTAGAAGTCTAATCATGTCTTTTGAAGGTACCTGGACATTGAAGGTAAAATTTCTAAAATACAATCACAACCATCATCTTCATCATCATTGTCACGATCTTCATCATCAGCAACACCTATCAGGCTGCGGAGCACTTAAATTCTTCTGTCGACTGTATTCCTGCAGTGTGGGACCTAATACACCCCTGCTGTCCAGGGCTGTAGACCAGTCTAGGAAGGTGTGAGAATGCTCTCAGAGTGGCTCTGTGTGGTTCTGAGTCTAGATCACAAAAGCTCGTGTGACTTCCACTCTCACTCTCTCTCTCTCTCTCTCTCTCTCTCTCTCTCTCTCTCTCTCTCTCTTTCTCCCCCTCTGCCAAAACTGTTGTACTGTGAAAATGGGAAGCCTGCTTTCTTCCTGTGCTGTCAAGTCCCAAGTGTCAGCAAGTGAGAGATGATTCCAACCTTAGGCGGTACTGGGGGACAGACAGCACCTTGTTGACACTCACCCACAGTGTGGCTCAGGAGCAGGATGAATGGGTTTAGCTTTGCAGAGCAGCCATAGTTAGTAGTGTAAACAAATGAAACTTGAGTTTTCAAGACCCTCAAAGATCAACACTTTACTTGAAATTATACTGCAGAGCTACTGTGATTAAAAAAAAAAAAGCACAGGGCCGGAGGGTTAGCTCAGTGGTTCCGGCGCCTGCCTCGCAAGCGTAAGGACCTGAGTTCGATCCCCGGTTACCACATATAATGCTGGGCGTGGTGGCTCACGCCTGTAATCCCAGCACTCGGGAGGCAGAGACGGGAGGATTGCTGAGTTCGCGGCGGTTTGCCTGGGCACCATAGTGAGCTCAGGGCCAGCCTGA
>PVIC010052293.1:0-12208 GCA_004025085.1 Thryonomys swinderianus | reverse complement strand
AGTGCTGGGATGACAGGCGTGAGCCACCACGCCCAGCATTATATGTGGTAACCGGGGATCGAACTCAGGTCCTTCCGCTTGCGAGGCAGGCGCCGGAACCACTGAGCTAACCCTCCGGCCCCCTAGTTTTAGTTTTTGAGGAATCTTCATCCTGCTTTCCACAGTGGTTGTACTAATTTACATTCCTATCAACAATGTAGAAAAGTCTCTTTTGCTCTGAAGCCCTACCAGCATTTGCTATTACTTGTTTTCTTGATAGCCTTTCTTTTTACAAGATGGAATTCTAGTGTTACTGTAATTTGCATTTCTCTCATGGCCAGTGATGTTGAACATTTTGTTCATGCATTTTTTTGGCCATTTCTACCTCTTTTGGGAAGTGTCTGTTCACTTCAGTTGCCCATTTTTTGATTGGGACTTTTCTTTTGGGGAGGTCTAATTATTTTAATTTATTTGTATATTCTAAATATTTGTTCTCTATCTGAAGAATAGCTGGGAAGATATATTTCCATTATGTAGTTTGTCCCTTCATTTTGCTGATTGTTTCCCTCGCAGAGAAAATGTTTTTTTAATTTGATATGTCACCATTTGTTGATTCTTGGTGTTATTATTTCTTGGGCAGTTGGTAGTCTGCTTAGAAAGTTTTTACCTATGCCTATGTCTCCAAGACTTTTACCTATTTTATCTTCCAGCAGATTGTTTCTCTTTTAACCTTTAGATCTTTGATCCATTTTAATTTTAGTTTAGTAAATAGTTAATCTTCTGCGTGTAGACAGCCAATTTTCCCAGATCATTTATTAAAGAAACTATCTTTTCTCTAAGGTATATTTTTGGCCCTTTTGTTCAAGATCCAATGGCTGAAGGTGCCTGGTATTGTTTCTGAGTCTTGTATTCTGTCCCATGGGTCCACACGCTGTCTCTGTACGAGTACTATCTGTTTTAATGCAGTAACTTTGGAATATAACTTCAAATCTGGGGTTGTGATGCTTCTTGCTTTGCTGTTGTTATCCACGATTACTTTTGCTTTTCTGAGGTTTCCTCCATTCTATCTGAATGTTAGGATTGTTTTTGCTAACATCTGTGAGAAACACTGTTGGTATTTTCATTGTATCATGTTGACTCTGTATATCAGTTTTGGACATATATTCATTTTGACTATGTTGATTCTGCTTATCTAGGTTATAACTTTGCATTTTCTGATATCTTCTTCAATCTCCTTTTTCCAAGTACTATAGTTTTTATTGAAGAGGTCTTTTACTTCCTTGGTTAGGTTAATTACTATTAAATTTTTCTTGATGCCACTGTGAATGTATTGTTTTCTTTCTTTCTGGTTTTTATTTTGGAGGGGACCCAGGGATTGAACCTTACACCCACAAGGCAAGTGGCGGAACCATTGAGCTAAATCCCTGACCTTTTCTTACTTTTTTAATCAGTGAGTTCATTATTGGAGTTCTTTATGTATTTTGTATACATAAAGAAAATATTTTCTTCCATGGTAGACTGTTTCTTCAACCTGTTGAGTGTCCCAGGCTGTACAGCTCTGTGATTTGATATAATCTTCTATGCTAATCATTTTTGGTGTCATATTCAAGAAACCATCGCCTGTGCTAATATCTGAGATGTTTCCCTGTAGTAGTTTAAAATTTTAACAGACATGAGCTATTTTCCTGCTTTATCCACCTTCCTATTGAATGAGGAGGACTCTGAGACTCCAGAAGAAGATGGAGCTGCAAAACAGAAGGAATCTGGGTCCCTTGAATGACTTCCTGGAGTACAATATCCTTAACGGTACCCAAGGAAGAGTGACTCTCATGAGATATGCTGACTTCATGATTCCATGAAGGAAGGAAAGTAGGTTATGTGAAGAAAGATCAAGGCATTTCCTGTCTAATTAGGAAGCCTTTCCTCCACGCGCCAGCGCACCACACGGGGTTCCACGTAAAGGTGCAGTGATACGTGGAATGGTCTTCAGAGACAGAGGTCACTGTTGGCCAAGACTCAGGGAGCTCCACAAGGCTAGCAACTAAGCACACACGATGCAGGAAAGGTTGTGCCAGAGCCAGTCTTGCGTGGTCCTTGAGAGCAATTAATGCCTCTCTGTGCGGGACGGGAGAAAGGCCACAGCTCTTCTTGTGTCTGCTGATCTTGTTACAAGGAGCCAGGGGCACTGTCTTAGCTAAAATTAAACCAAGTTTTTCCATTTTGGGCCTGCCCTCCAGTGTAGGCAAGGACCAGGCCAAGCCGTGAACAGCTCGAACAGTGAGCTGATGGCCGGCTACCTGCTTCCTCTCAGATTCCTCAGCTACCGTGGCCTCCAGGTGACCTCGGCGCGCTCCCTGACACAGCTCTCTGCCTGGCACTTCTCCAGCCCAATAGGAAAATTCCTGATAATCAGTTGAAGGAGGTCACAATTCATGAGGAAACAGAACCACTGAATTCAGCGTTTTTCTTGCCCATTTGGGACATCCTACCTAGCCCTGGTTTCCTGTATGCCTGCCAGCTCAGAGATGGGTCTGAGAGCTTCAGCCTGGGACTTGGTACACACATTTATCATTTTCTTGTTATAACCATTCTCTTTTCATCCCTCTTGCTATTGTCACTGATATACCCAAATCTCCCCAGGACCAGGCCTACCTTCTTGCTGCTGGAGGCCTGGAGAGATGACAGAAAGATAGATTGATGATGATGATGATGATGATGATGTTGATGATGATGATGATGATGATGATGAAGATAGATAGATAGATAGATAGATAGATGATGAGAGAGAGAGAGAGAGAGAGAGAGAGAGAGAGAGAGAGATATCTTGGTCAGTTCTGTTCCCCACTTCACCTGACCTCCAGCCAGGATGGCAGGATGTCTTGACTTTGAAGAAAGCCAGGAACTTTCAGAATGACAATGATGCCAGCATGATGACTAATCCAATAATCAGTCTCAAGACAGTTTAGGAAACAGCGTCGGGAAGGACATAGTGTTCATAGATAAATACAGAGAGCTGGAGGGACCTGCTGACACATAGACCACTCTTCCAGTCAAGAATCTGTTTTGCTTGTCAGAGTCTCGGCACTTCTTCCCTCATGTGTCTCATAGGAGTGCTCTCCCTAAGGGAGGCAGCTAAGGCCGTCTGCCCAGACCACAGCCACTGGCCCCGCAGCTTCAGATTTAGCTTTGTAGTTCCAGCGCCTGCCTGGCAAGCGCAAGGTCCCTGGTTCGATCCCTGGTAACCACGCACCACAGTGCCAGGCGTGGTGACTCATGCCCGTCATCCCAGCACTCGGGAGGCAGAGGCAGGAAGATTGCTGAGTTGGAGACTTGCCTGGGCTACATCGTGAGCTGAGGGCCAGCCTGAACTACAAAGCGAGACCCTGTCTCAAAATAAATATATAAATATATGTTGTGAGGCCTGAAGCCATGGGAGCCGTAGCTGCGCTGCCTGCTCTGGCATCTCCTCAGGTTGGCCTTAGTGTAACCTCATGGTCAGGGTCTTCTTCTCAGTACATCTGTAGAGGATTCACACTGTGCAAACTCTTCAGGCCTCTCTTTCCTAACCTGCAAATGGGATCAGCAAGTCCTATGTAGTAAGGTTTTCAAAAAGCTAAATGAAGAGAGCAGATCCACAGTGTTTGCACCAGCATCTGGCGCTACGCGTGATATGCAAATGCTGAGCAGTAACTGATGGATTCACTCATTCGCTTGTATATTTGTCTTCACTGGGCTCCTCTCCTGCTTCCCTTTCAGGAGTCTGAGGTTGAGCTGAAGCCCAACTTTCCCGGATTGCTTCCTTCTGCTATGCTTTTTCTAGGCTGCCCTTCTCCTCCATTCCCCCAGTAGCTTTGCTCTTGTGACTCCTCTCTCTCCCCTAAATGTCTATGATGTCAAGGATTCTGGTCTTACCCTTTCCATTGCGTAGGCTTGGCTTGGGCAAGCCAATGTGCCCCTGAGATAGCATGCCCAATCACGCTTCCTCATCTCTCTCCTGAGGTCTTACACATGTATCCAACTTCCAGTTTGACATCTTGGACAATCTAGGGGCCCCTGCCACTCAACCTGCCCAAACCAAACTTACCATCTCCCTCCTCCCTAGCTACCTCCTCTGCCTCTATCTCTTCTCTTTGTTGGTCAATGGCAACATCACTAGCCCAGTAGCCTAGACTGGGATTAAGATCATTCATGGATCCTCTCACCCTCCCAACAACTCAAGAGTTAATCCAGTCTCCTCTCCACCCTAGCGTATATCTAACAATTGCGATAACAGTTTCCTACAGTCTTCCTGCCTTTAGGTTGGTTTCTGTTAGCTCACCATTCATATCACTGCTAAAATTATTCTTCCAATGTGCAAATGTTGACAAGTTCATTCTCTAACTAAAAACACTCCTCTGATACCCAGTGCCAATAAAAAAAAAAAAATTCTAAACTCCTACTCTAGCATTGCTCAGTCCCCACCCTACCTTCAATACTCTGGAAGCTGAACCCCCTGTACCCTTCTCCATCTAGAAGACCTTTCTCTGCTGGACCAGTGGGTGCATTTACTCCCCTCACTGGTGAACTGCAGCATTCCCTCCACAGAGCCATCTCTGTGGCACCTGTCTGGCCAAGTTCTCCTCCTCCCTAGTCATTATCTCTAAAACTCTATGGATGTCTGTGTTGAGCACTCACTGAAATAGCTACATTGTATTCATCTACAGTGGGTATTTGTCTTTCTCCTCTGTCACCTGGCATCCGAATCCCCTTCATATGCTTGAGGTGCTCCCTACTTCAAATGGAAAATGCCAGATCCCTTGGCCTTCCTTTCAGCTAAATTGTGAATTCCTAATGTTCTCCTCTAACCAAAGACGACAGATCAGAATTGACCTATAACTTTGCAGTGGAGAGAGACAGAGCGTGGGGACCTCACCCTGGTGGGGATGGCCACAGCGGTGGTGGCTGTTCCAGTGGCCACCAGAGGGTCACCTATTGGTGCTAGAGTATAAAGCTGGTCACTCTAGAGGATGCTAGTGGTATAAACTTTGCTAGCTTCATAGGGTCAGTCCTGTTTAGCTGTCCAATCTCTACCCCAATTCTGTGTCTGGTTCTGCAAGCACCCAATATCATTTTACTTTTAATTGACCTATAATAACTCTATATGTTCATGGGAAAATGGCTCTTTTTGAGTTTCCATAACCCTTTATTGAGATATAATTTATTGCTATAAAATATATTCATTGTGATAAGATTCCAGGAGCTTTAGCTGTACCACAATACGGCTTTAGAACTTTCTTGGCCCAAAAAGTTTGTTCTTGTCTATTTGTTCTTGATCTCCATTCACATCTTTGGTCCTAAGCAAAGACATCTGTTTCTTTTCTTTTCTTTTTTTTTTTGCTTTTTGAGACAGGGTCTCGCTTTGTAGTTCAGGCTGGCCCTGAGCTCACTATGGTGCCCAGGCAAGCCTTGAACTCAGCAATCCTCCTGTCTCTGCCTCCCGAGTGCTGGGATTACAGGCGTGAGCCACCACGTCTGGCATTGTGGTATGCGGTGTTGATTGTTGGTGGGCGTGTCTCCACGCCCAGCATTCTATGTGGTTATTGGGATCGAACTCAGGACCTTGCGCTTGTGAGGCAGGCGCCGGAACCACTGAGCTAACCCTCCGGCCCAGACATCTGTTTCTTGAGTCAATGACTTCTCTATAAAATTCATATAAAGGAATTAAACACTGTGTAACCTTTGCTGTCTGTCTTTTCCCACAATCTATCATCATTTTTAACTTCAGGTCCAAGCTTGTCATTCCATTCGTCAAGGTGGTATTTTTATCACTGAAGACAATTCCTCTATATAGTTCTACTATGTTTTGTTTAGCCATTTCCCAGCTGGTACCCTTTTAATAATAAAAAAAAATCCCTTTCCTATATGACTTAGCCAGTTAGCGTGTTCTGTTGCCGCCAAGAGCCCTGACTGTGCCCCTCCCCACTTAGAATAGGAGATCCTCAAAGACATGGGGCCTTCATGGTCTTTGCTCTGCAGTCCCAGCATGAATTCTAACCAGGAATGGAACAAGGGATATTCCCTGCACTCCCCAAAATATTTGAGCTGAATTCAAGGAGACATGACATTATTAGCATTTTTATTCTATTGCTTCCGCGGGTGAAACAGTCAAAGCAGATAATAATTTTCAGTCTCTTGCATGCATGGAAACTCCACTGTTCAAGGAAATGTCAAACTCCGTTACCTCCACTCTCCTACTCTGCTCCTTCTGCGGGGCTGATTTTGTCTTGCTGCATGACCTGCCTCATCCGAAGCCTACAGGTAATCGATCTTGGCTGTCTCGTCTCCGTGCTCCCACTCTTACCTGGGACAGGAACACTGAGATGCCCTTCCTTGTGTGTGTGTGGGGGGGCTAATATGTCTTCTGTGTGATATGTATGCTGTGCACACACCTGAACTTTCTGAGCTGTGCCTGTTTATGTATTCATGAGGAAGCACTCAAAACAATGTCATTTCATCAAATGGAACTGAACAGGGGCTCCGCTTGAGGAGGGATTATGGCCTGCTTTTTTCTTTATTTATAAATGTGCCAGCCTTTAAAAATCCTTTATTTTGTCAGAGACAACTGATTAAACACTTCTGAATATCTGTCAGGGCAAACTACCAGATCATTAATGTGTGAGGGAATGTGACTTGGACCATTGTTGTTCCTTGCTTTGTTTGAAAGAAATAACATTTACATCTGGATCAGTGTTTTCCAGAGGAACATCAGTGGTGTCACTTTGGTATGCATCTGTTTGAAGTCTCAAAGTGGATATCTTAGTCTTAAGCAGCTGTTGTCCCAAACAGAAAAGCTGCTAAATCTGAAGCTCCAGAACCTTTTAATCTTTCTCTGCCTCCCCCCACACTGTGTCTTCTCTTCACCTCTCTCTTCTTATTTTCTTACCACCCACTATAGTCTCTCTATTACTATACAGTTTTGAAGTAACTTTTGCATCGTGTTACTAACTTGGCCTGGATTTTGAGATCAAAGGGTTCTGTCTCTTGGAGGACTCTTCTGACACTTGATTTAGAGAAATGTCAATTAGTGACTCTTTGAACAAATAAAAATTTCAAGAGGAGAAAATTTTCTTTTATAGAGTGTGATTGACTAAGTTAAAGTGTTTGTGAAGTTGACTATGTTTACACGACATTAATAATAAAAATACTGTATGCGTCATTCACTTCCAGGATAGAATTATGGTTTTAATAAACATTCCACTTTCAGTGTAAGTGTTTTGAGAACTCTTCCTGTTTCCTAAAACATTTCCCTGTGAATTCCACCATGTATTCTATTCTCTTCAATAAAAAAGACCAATCATTGTACATCATAACAACTGCTATTCAGCAACTGGCACTTTATAAAGCTCATCAGCATGATTGTTCCCCTTGGTCCTTACAATAATGCTATGAAAATAGAATACTGTTTTGCAGATGAAAAAGCAGTCTAAGGCATTTGTTGGAGGGCTGGTCTAATAATGCAAAGCATCTATAAATAGTTTAGTTCAATACACAGTCACTGTATACCTTGTGCTCAGAGTTAAAGACCCAAATGAAATGCAACCTCTGTCTTCGAGTTGAAAAGTTTAATAACTGTGGAGCCAGGAATTCAACCCAAATCTTATGGCTGTAAAATTCTTGTCAGACTGTCTCATATCTGTGCTTGGGGCCAGCCTTAGGCAAAATGATCAGGTCTGAGAAATCTGTTTCCACTGGCAGACTCCTCTATTAAAATCATCTTTAATATTTTATTTTGCTCAAATACTCTCATGCTTTCCTAGGCTGTCCCTTAGGTTTGTTGTCCAAATTCACCTCCCTCCTCTCCTTACTCAAATAAGGCCTGACTGAGTCTCACACTAACATATATGATTTGAAGTCACCACACTCTAGAGTTGTTTTGAAATTGATTATGACCTATGGGAACAGGGTCACTTATAAATACACAGGACTTCTGTAAGAACATTTTTTTTTTGAGACAGGGTCTCGCTTTGTAGTTCAGGCTGGCTCTGAGCTCACTATGTAGCCCAGGCAAGCCTTGAACTCAGCAATCCTCCTGCTCTGCCTCCCGAGTGCTGGTATTACAGGCGTGAGCCACCACGCCCGGCACTGTGGTATGTGGTATTGATTGCTGGTGGGAGTGAGTCTCCACACCCAGCATTGTATGTGGTCACCAGGGATCGAACTCAGGACCTTGTGCTTGCAAGGCAGGCACCGGAACCACTGAGCTAACCCACTGGCCCTGTAAGAACATTTTTATAAAGCACTCCTCTCCGTGGAGTTATTGCCCTGCAGTAGAATGTGGAAGTCTCAGCCCACCCTGCTTCCTTTTAGCCAAGAAGCTTCTGCAGGGCACAACCTACAGCAATACAAGGCCTTCAGCATAGTAGAAAATGGTCTTGGCGTAGTTCTGGCGGCAGCTGGTGGTGACACTTGTGCGAAAGAGGCAGCGGTTACTGTCCATGGTCCTGAAAAAGTGCATCATCCAGGGACATTAGCTGTTCTATATCTGGGCCCTCAGGGATTCCTGACAAAGCCTTCCACTGTTCATAAGGTTTCTTTGTCTTATTTTTCATCTGGATAAAAAAAAATTCTCCCTGTTACATACATTACCACAATACAAATAGGACACATGAGTCAGGCATCAAAATTTAAGGAAAACAGTGGATTGGGGTAGGCTAAGATTACATCCCAAACCCACCATTTGGTGATGCGACTTGAACGAGAAACTGCTTAGCTTCTCTGGACTTCAGGTTGTTCATCTTCCAACTGAGAATAAATATAAAAAATAGCTCATAGGATTGCTTTGGGGTTGAAATGAGATAGTGCTGAGGGGGTGTGCTGTTTATAGGAAGTGCTGAGGGAGTCTGCTGTTTATAGGAAAAAAATCACAGTAGGTTCCAGAGGTAGTAAAAGTTTCAAATGTGGTAATTAATGTTAGGATTCAGATCATATTTTCAGAAACAGAAATGTCTTATCCCAAAGAAATTGATGAAGCCCCATCTGTAGTGGTCAGGATCAAGTCAGAAAAGCAGAAAACATACTTGATATTTTAACAGAGAATATATTAGATGGATTTATGAAACAGATGTTGAATGGAAGATAAAGTGGGTTTTTTTGGTTTGTTTTTTGTTTTTTTGATACAGTGCCTCGCTTTGTAGTTTGGGCTGGCTCTGAGCTCACTATGTAGCCCAGGCAAGCTTCAAACTCAGCAATCCTCCTGTCTCTGCCTCCCCAGTGCTGGGATTACAGGCGTGAGCCACCATGCCTGGCACTGTGGTATGTGGCATTGATTGTTGGTGGGTGTGAGTCACCACGCCCGGCATTGTATGTGGTTACCGGGATCGAACTCAGGCCTTGTGCTTGCGAGGCAGGCGCTGGAACCACTGAGCTAAATCTCCAGCCCCCAAAGGTAATAATTTTTGCCCTCTATGAGATTCATTGGTTTTATATCTTATTCAGTAGTATTTCCAATATACCTCTTTTGATAGACTTAGTATCTGTCCCCACATATGATGCATAAATATTTTATTTTTAATACTCTCTGAACTATCTCTACCATTCTGCAAGTTCCTTCCTTAGTGAGGTAAGTGACTCATTTATATTTGTTCACTGTACACTTATATAAGAATCATATTTTTTTAATCACATTTTGAGAAAAAGTTGGCATCAGAGAGGATACTTTGCTTCACTGTGGTCACACAGGAAGTAGTGGGATCAGATTCCATTCAATTTCTCCTGACCCTGAAGTCCACATTATGATTTCTTGATATCTTTATGCCAAAAAAAAATATTTCATAGAGAAACTGCACAAGGAATTGCTGCCAAGTTCCTGCTAAAGTTTGACAAAATTGAGAATCAGCTGGGGTGATAAACCAGTCTAAAATATGCAGAGTAGATTTATAGACTGAGACAGATCAGGAAAGGTCAAGAGCTTATGGAAAGCAGGGAAGATCATGAAAATGATAATGAGTGTCTGAGAGGAAGGTTGTAGTCGGGATGAATTCTAAGACAAACACCAGGCGCCCACTGTTGGAGACCCGGCCAGTGGCCAGGGCTAAGCCTAGGTAAACCCCTTCCCACCCCCTTCTTCCTCAGCTCTCTGCCAGGGCCTAGCTATACTGTCAGGACATGCGGGGCTGCCTCACCAGGCTCCCTTGACAAATTCTGAAGGGACTTCCTGCAGAGTCCAGAGGAAAGGTGCTATTTGGGAATAAAGAGGAGACAGCAACAGCTATGCAGGAGGCTAAAGCAAACTTGCAGGTTTCACTTAAAGTTTTTACTGTCTAAAATTTAGTCTTCAGTCAGTTTCACAAATATATGAAGAGCTCCAGGTCAGAAGCACCATGGGGAGTTGGGAGAAAAAAGACTCTTGAAAGGAATCTTTGATCAATCTGCCCTCTCATTTGTTCAGTCAACATTTTTACTGAGCTCTTTCTGTGCCTCGGGTTCTGTTTCAGCCTTAGAAAAGCACCAGGAACAGTAGCAAGAACTAGTGGGAGAAATGGATAATAAAATGATCCACATATACATTTATGTACCAGTTCATGTTTTGGACAATGATGCACCACATATATGATGGTTACTTTGTAAGACCATAATGGAGCTGAAAAAAATCCTCAATGCTTAGCGGTCGCCAGATGTTATGGCTCAAGATGTCACATGTTTCTGGTGATGCTGATATAAATAAACATGTTGCTTCCAGGTGTATAAAAGCATATAATACACACAATTATGCATAATACATAGTACTGCTAGTACTATATTCTAGTATTGCTAACTCGCTATGTTGTTGGTTTACATACTCACTATACTATGCCTTTATACTATGTTATTGGTTTACGTACTCACTATACTATGTGTACCTTCTACTTACCAAAAAAAAAACCCAAAAAATAGTTTAAGCCAGGCGTGGTCTTTGCCACAGAAGCAGACTATGGTGGTTGGAAAGCCTGGGGCTCCTGGGAAAGGGAGTGGGACAGATGTGACTTCAGTACACAATATGGGACCAGAGCTCAGAGACACAGGGGAAGAAGAGTCCATTGGCCAGAGTGGGAGCCTTGGACCCAGCTGGCTCTGTGGTAAGGTTAGTCACAGTGAGCTCCCAAGCTCCCTGGTTATGCCAAGGGCTCAGTGTTGAGTGCATCACGAGGGTTCCTGCCCTCTTGAACCCCACAGTCCAGCAGGGCTCAAATGCACCACAGAAATGATCACCCAAGACAATCATTGCAGCCTGAAAGGGGCTGTGACTGTGTGTAAGAGGGATACCTTTTCTGTGATTTGAGAAGTCTTCCTCAAATTATTAGTGTTCTGTTTCTGTGCTGACAAATTATCACAACTGTAAGCATTTAAAGAATACAAGTTGAATGGGCTGGGGTTTTAACTCAAGTGGTACCGCACCAACCTTGGATGCACAAGGGCCCGAGTTCGATCCCCGGTACTGCAAAAAAAAAAAAACACAAGTTTATTCTCTTACAATTCCGCAGGTCAGGATCTAAAATGAGGCTTGCTGGGTTAACACTGAGGTCTGGCCGGATTCCCTTTGGAGGCTCCGGGGGGAGTCTGTTTCTCACTTTTTCCAATGTTGAGAGGCCACCTGTGTTCCTTGGCTTGCGGCCTCTTTCCCTCTGCACAGCTGGCAGCCCCGCTCTTGGGCCCTCTGCTCGCACTGCCACATCTCTGACTTTCCCTTTCCTGCCTCCGTCCTGAAAAGGTCCTCGCAGGAGCACTGATCCCGTCCGTCTGGGTAACCCGCGATCATCTCCGTGGCCGGAAAGGCTCACCGTAATCACATGGGCAGTTTCCTTTGTCCCGCTGGCTAGCACATTCACAGATTCTGGCCTAGATGTGGACATTTGGGGGCCGTTCTTTCGCCTGTCACGCTGAGGCAGTGACACCGACATGTGAACGGAAGGACAAGACAGAGGTACCCGAGTGGCCTGGAGGATGTGAGAGAACTCAGGAGCGGAGACGGTGTGAACAGGCTCCCGAGGCGGGAAGGATAATGAGCCGGAGACTTTAAAGAAGGCTGGAGAGGTAGAGCCTGGAGAACGGGGAGAGGAAGAGAACAGAAGGAGACTGAGTTGGAGAGGAGGAAAAGTAGGGATTTCATGGCCCTACCTATGAGATCGGAGGTGGGTTTTGAGCATATGAAGCTGAGAGCGGACACATGGAGCCTGTGAGGTGCACAGCAGGCTGGAGGCCACTTCCAGACTCC
>PVIC010052292.1:0-12217 GCA_004025085.1 Thryonomys swinderianus | reverse complement strand
GATAAAATTATTTTAGATTCAAAATTTGATGCATTGCAATTCTATCCTGGAAAATTTGGCACCACTTGAATAAATTGTAGACACTGGTACTGCCACATGGTGGCACTATTTTAGCTGAAGAAAAAATCCAAATATTTAGTCATCCACACTCCCAATTAGCCTCAAATGATAAGCTTGTAATTATACTTTAACCGAAAAATGTAACTGTATAGTATCAAGTCCTAGTAATAACAATTTACCTCTGGATGTTCCTTTGGCTTTTCTTCTTGGGACTTTTTTTCATGAGCCACAGATAGCTGTTAATTTCAAAAGATTAAAAATTCAATTACAGACCCTACCACCAGTCTCTAGTCATAGAACAATAATGAAAAATTGCTTCAAAAGATGTTTTCAAATACACATTTTTCAATGTTATTAGCTGTCTTTCACAATTCATGCAGATAAATTGGCAACTGCAAATCTGCCCACGAATATGTCAAATATTAAGGGCAGCTGCTAGGTTTGCTGACCAGAGATCCCATTCCAGAACTTAATTTTTTTTTTGAGACAGGGTCTCGCTCTGTAGTTTAGGCTGGCTCTGAGCTCACTATGTAGTCTAGGCAAGCCTCGAACTCAGCAATCCTCCTGTCTCTGCCTCCCGAGTGCTGGGATGACAGGCGTGAGCCACCATGCCCGGCACTGTGGTATGCGGTATTGATTGCTGGTGGGCGTGAGTCTCCACGCCCAGCATTGTATGTGGTTATCGGGGATCGAACTCAGGACCTTGCACTTGAGAGGCAGGCGCCGGAACCACTAAGCTAATCCTCCGGCACCCAGAACTTAATTTTTGAAAGAAAAGTAAAACTTTTATGAGACCAACAGTGCAGTAATTTCTTCAAGGTACTCATTTTCAGGGTATTTGCTTTACTAGAAGCAGAGATTATATCACTAGAGACTTCTGCTTGAGATTTAGTAGATAGCCGAAAACATTTAAACGAAGACTACAGCTTCCACCTGCCTGCTAAATTCTTTGTTCTAGGATCCACTATGCAAGTATAATGCTCAGGGGCCACCGAAAGGCCTTCTAAGAGGTCAGCTAATCCTCACCTTGGGTCCCACAATGTCACACTCAGCTGAACCTGTACTGCAGCCCGAAGCATCTCCGCACTTTCCTACAGGAAGCTCTTTGGTCTTATCGATATACTTAAGCACTTGAACAAATAAAACATAGCACTTTATCAGAGAGCAACATCTGTGCTCCCAGACACTCCGGGCTCTGCTCCCAAGTGAAGGTGGGAGGACTCCCAGTCTGGACAGCAATGGCTAAGCACAGCAAAAGAAACCAAGGGGGAGCGAGCCCTGTCTCCTGAGTAATGGATCACCAGCTCCACTGACCCACTAGGACCATGAAGAACAACTCAGCTGGTCTCTCAGAAAAGAGGCAACCGAGGTGCACATCTGGTGGACTCATCATGTTGGTGTCTGAGTGGAACTGAAACTGGATACTCACTACTCTTTGCTTACTCTCCCTTGTTTCTCTTGCTTTATTTTATACAATTGCTTCACTTTTAAAACAGATGAGATTAGGACAAAACACATTCTGCACCATATTGCTTTGTCTGTAAAATATTATATTTTCTTTAAACCATATATGGATTTAGTTTTATAACAATATACATATAGGTCACACATTCAAACAAGTAGTCTGAAATTGATTAAATTAGGTGAGAAATCCCCACACCGTAGCACCAGTGCAGGAAATAGGTTACTAATGATTACTTGAAGAACCCAAATAAGTTATTAAAAGACTTAAATCATTTACCTTGGTTGACTGTGACTTCTCAGGTTCTGTTTTTACAGCCTAAATTAAAGAGGAGGAGGGGCAGAGGGAGGAGGAAGAGAAAGAGGAGAAGGAGGAACAAAGAAAAGGAAAAAGGAACATATGGACAAAGTTTACAAAGATTATAATAGTAAGCTTGAAAGATAATTTTGATGTTATAAATATAATTTTGGGGTCATTTATTATATGTTGCAAATTGTAACTCCTTAACACACACACTCATGTTCTGCCCTAATAGTCACATGGCAGTTTATATCTTATTTCTTGTTATATGTGTCAAAACTACGAAAGATCACTATTAACACTGTGCAAACACATAAGCAACATAAAGATTCCCATCCTTCAAAGTCAAGGAAGGATCCTGTTTCAAAACCACTAATAGGAGCTTTTTAATCAGTGAACTTATCACCAGTGATTTTGATTGGTAAATATGCAACAATGGGATGGTGATGAAATCGAGGGAACACAGAGCAGTGAAATCCATTTTAGTGCCAGAAGGTGACTGATGGGTAGTTAGGTTAGAGAAAGTCCATGATGGAGCCAAAGCATTGCAGAAAACTATGAGCTGCTGTTTTTAGTGAGTGCTGAGCAGCCGAAGTGATGATTAATAAGCAGCGGTGTCCGAGTACAATCAACCATTTCACCTGTTTTTTGTGTCTTTTCTTGTTAGGAGGATGTGGTCCTTCCATCTGTTTGTTGATTGGAATTGCCTAATGTAAGAGCAAAGCCCCAAGTGGAATTTTATATTATCTGACAGGCAAACATATAAATTATATATTATCTGACAGGGACATATAAATTAGAGCTTAAATGCTTAGATCTAGATCTAGCCTAGGTACCTATTGTACCCACTAATGCATATGTATATGACTCTAAGAAATGTAGGCATACAAATTCTAAGGCCCAAAGCAAATATTTTAGTTTGGTTTTACATTTTTCCAAAGATTTCCATTAATAAAATTAATTTTTAATTCCTTTCCTTCTTAGTATAAAGGCTGTTTGAGCAATAATTCTTTTTGGCTACAATCAAATAATCACAGGTGCCAAAAGTTTTCTGAAATTCTGTTAATATAACCTTAAAACAATGTTGCAATTATTTAGTGCATGCATTTGATTGTGAGCCTTAGTTCTGAGTGTAGAGATCTTATCTAAAGTTCTACGAATGTTTATGAAAAACTGGTTTCAGTTGAGGATTTTCAGTATTTTACAGAGTTTTACTCAACTATAGATTACCTAAGCAGAAAAGAAAAAAAGAAAACTGTAAGAACTTACATCCATTGTTGATGTAGGAAAGATAGAAAATCAGGAGTATACTTGATAGAACATTTTATGAATTTTTTCAAAGGAAAAGATTATAAATTAGGCTTAATACTTTTGGCCATTTCTTTCTTTCTTTTGTACTTGATGGTACCAGGATAAAATTCTATTTTTTATTTTATTATCTGAAGAGGCTAAAATCAAATATTCTCTTAATTTATCACATCTCATGCTTCCATAGTGCAGATATATACTTCCTCCCATAATGGCTCCTTGTCACAATGACACACACTGTTTTGGGGAGAAAACAAACTTCATGATCAAAGAAATGTGGGTTTTTTTGAGACGGTCTCACTCTGTAGTTCAGTCTGGCCCTGAGCTCACTATGTAGCCCAGGCAAGCCTATAACTCAGTAATCCTCCTGCCTCTGCCTTCCAAGTGCTGGGATGACAGCCACCACGCCCACCACTGTGGTATGTGGTATTGATGGCTGGTGGGCGTGAGTCACCACGCCCAGCACTGTATGTGGTTATTGGGATCGAACTCAGGGTCTTGCGTTTGCGAGGCAGGCGCTGGAACCACTGAGCTAAATCTCAGCCCCAAAGAAATGTTTTTAAAGCAATTTTAGATTTGGAATCCTTTCACACCACACCCTTGCTAATAATGAGCTGCTCTTTGGGCCACTCTGTTTATGCACTCTTTATCTTTTCTTCATTTCATGCAAATACAATTATTAAATGGTTAACAAGGGAAATAAACCAGCTGGAATTAGTGATTTGAATCTATTAATCACTTTTGATTTGTAATTTGGCAATCAAGATTTTGCATGGGCAGATTTTATATTGCAATTAAAATCCTTATCATACACACAAGCAATTGATAATCCAATGTGCATTTAAATTAGTAACCACTCAGTTTATTTTTGGTAGTAATGACATGGAACATAGTGACCATGACAAAGAATAAACAGAGCTTATCATTTATCAGGAGCGCTTTTAAGTTTCACCTATGCCAACTCACTTAGTACTCCTAATAACCATATGAGACTATCATTATTATCTTTATTATTATTATTGTATCTATTTTCCAGATAATAGACTGAGGTTAGAGAAATTAAATAATTTCCTAAGGTCACCAATGTGGGAGACAGGTCACATCCCTCGCTGCATGCATTGTCTTTCCCACAGTGTCTGACAGCTAACTCATACAAGGACCCTTGATTTATTTACTCAATTTGTTCACGAGAACTGGCTGAAGGTCAGGCTCCTCTACACAGCTTTCAATGTCTCTCTACCGTATACAGGCAGATTTCAGAGCCCTTCGAGAGATACTGGCCCAGGATTTCTCAATGAACCCCGCACAGGAAAGGATGTTGTAATGTTCCTTTCAGAATTCTTGAAGGGTTAAATTTATATCTGAGACCATTAGGAAATACAACTGGCTGGCATTTGGGTCATAATTCGACTTTGGTCATAAGTTAAAACTAAAATTCTCATTGAAACTTAAATTGTTCATATGTCAGGCTGGTTGTAACTTAAGGGTCTATGTACTGGAAATCTGCTCCAGACAGGAACTGCTCAGTGTATATTTGTTTCTTTATTCAGCCTTGTGAAAGGGTGCTGTCATTTCCTTTCAAGTTGTACAGATAGGAAAACCAAAGCAAATTGTCTATCACAGCTGTTACAGAACCAGGATTCCAAGTCCAACCTCTCGCTCCAGCGTCCATAACATAGACTCTCTCAAAGATTTCACAGCGGTTAGAAAACTTCCACTTTACACTTGAAGGGGAATGCCCATCCAAACGCTCCAAGGGCAAAAGATAAAGAACATTGATGTAAACATATAATTCCCTTCAAAGACGGTCTTTTATTTTAAAGGTACAGAATAAGACAAAGATTTGTCTTCAATTGGCACCTTTTCTTGGAAATCTCAAAATATTTGGAAACATAAACTCATTCCATTTAAGCTCACAGACACCTGGAGGAGGTGGCCGGAAGGATGATTGGTACAATAGTATAAGTGAAATACACTGAGCAAAGAGGATGGAACCCCAGAGTGGTCTTAAGCCAGCCGTTGGTGACACTTCTTCACGTGCATTTTATTTTTGCATCTCCCTCTTTTCTGTCTCCCTTCCTCTGCACTCCCAGGTCTGCCAAGAAACCTTGTGATTAATGTTTCATGATTCCTAAACACTTTGCTAACACTCACCCTGAAAAATGGCACACTTGAAATAAGCACGTCTTCACACCAAGACACAGGGAGTTAGACTCCGTCAACAGGTTAGAAGTGAACCAAAAGACTACAGAGGAAATCCTCTACTTCGGGCTCTTCTTTCTGTTTTGCTTTAATTTTCATGGATTGTAAATTCAGTGAGAATCTGGTTTCATAGACCTTCCCCTTTAGTCTTTTGGAGTAACTTTATGACTACTTTACCATAGAATTGGGAATGGGACACTGGGGGATGAAGCTCAGTGGTACAGTGTTTGCCCAACATGTGCAAGCCCCTGGGTTTGATCCCAGCATTGCAAAAATACAGGACTTTTAAAAGACAACTCTTGATGTAAATAAATCATAACAGCTAACGAAATAATCATGGGTCACCTAATGTATATTTTGAAAACATTAAGAAAGTAATATATAAAGTATCAAAATACAATTCTAGCTTTAAATAAATTTAAAAATTAAAATAAATACTAAAGATATCCACAAGAACTTAGATAAGACCATTTTCAGATAAGGTGTTTTCAGATACTGTAATATTGTCTTTTAGGAGGAGACCATAGGATTTGTGGGAGCATTAAATTCTGGTGCTACAACCCCAGGGATAGGAAAGTAATACAGAAGACAGATAGAAAACGAATACTGGTGATTTTAAACAGGTGGCCAAATAATAATGAAGCCAGAGTGCTTCTTGAAGGCACTAAAGAATATACATTAATGAGTGGAAGGCATTTTGTCTTCTTAATAATCTATATCCTGAAATATTCACAAGAAATAGAGTTTGAGACACAACAAAGGGTGGTATAAGGTAACATCGGCCAACTCTAGAACTAGACTTACCCTACATGACAATCCCAGGTAGAGGGTATCTCTTTTATTCTTCTTCTTAAATTCCAATAAATAATTATAATACACTCCAAATAGAACTTGAGTAAGGTTTGCTAATAAACTCGTATGTTTGATGACCCAAATTGAGAAATTTCAAAAGGCATCTAAAAGAACTAATGTACTTCATTTGTTTCTATACCTACTTCATGTAACTTTTCTTGTTTTCATATTTATTTTTAAGTCTCCGGACAAATAATAAAGTTGTATCATGAAATTAAGGATTCAGGTCCAGAGAAATGTACACAGATAGCTTATTTCCAATTCAGAAACTTACTCGAGTCAAGGAAAACAAAGAGCCTCCTTTCTAGACGTTCCAAAACAATACAATGTCCATGTTGAAGATAAACATGACAAGGAAGGCTGAGTCTCCACAGAACCCCCAAAACCGGAAAGAAAACGTCCACTTCTGTGATGTAAACTACCTAGGATCCAGAACTCAGCGGTCAACAGCGAGTGTACATATTTGATTTGCTTACAAATCAAACTACAATATAATCAACTTAAAGTATCATCATTCATCCAGGGTGACTCTTGAAGGTTCTTCATACCTTAGTTTCTGTGGGATTCATGCTGGAAAGCTTGCTTGTTGCTCCAGAGGCTGACATCTAAAAGGAAAAAAAAAAAAAAAAAAAAGATTTTGAGTCTATTTAACCTACCACCTACATTGTCTTAAACTCTTTTATAACCCTGCCCTTCTCCCTTTACTTTGCTTTTACCTCGTTTACAGCACCACACCCACAAAATTCCACTGAATGGCGTTGCCCAGTGGGTAAAAGCTTTTGAGATGAGATCAACTTGGTTCAAATTTGGGTTCTATTTTCACTAAATAACATTGCCAGATTACTTAAATTTTCCGATTTTTAGTTTGCCACCCACATAGTGCTTCAGTAGATAATACCAATCTTGCAAGTTGATTGTAAAACATTGTCTGGTATATCACAGCCTGATAAATGTTATTATCATTATTGTTAGTGTTTTTAAAAAGGAAATGGAGGGCAAAATGTCAAAACTTTGTAAAATCCTAGTTTTGCTCACTGCTAGCTTTGTGAACGTGAGTTATTTTCCAGATTAATAAAATGGGCCAATCGTGTTCATTTTGCAGGTCGGTAAGTATTTCCAATAAAATGTGTCAAATGGGGCCGGAGATTTGGCTCAGTGGTTCTGGCGCCTGCCTCGCAAGCGCAAGGTCCTGAGTTCGATCCCCAGTAACCACATACAATGCTGGGTGTGGAGACTCATGCCCACCAGCAATCAATACCACATACCACAGTGCCGGGCGTGGTGGCTCACGCCTGTCATCCCAGCACTCAGGAGGCAGAGACAGGAGGATTGCTGCGTTTGAGGCTTGCTTGGGCTACATAGTGAGCTCAGGGCCAGCCTGAACTGCAAAGCTGTCTCAAAAAGAAAATGTGTCAAATGTTTGACATACTATGCAAAACTAAGAGGTAAGGACAAACTTTGGAAATAGAATTGAGGGGCAGGAATTACTCTTTCAGAGGTACATAAGGAAAAGCGAAGGGACTAGACGCAGGGGACCCTGCACTGTGTTATGTCTTATACCGGGTCCCCCTTGGAGAGGGAGAAATAACACACAGCAGTGAGAGTACTCAAGGAGTACTCTTCTTAGGGACGCATGAGAGTGGTGTAGCCCTGTAATCACAGAAGCCACGGCGATACCTGGGCATGTGTGCCCTTGCATGGCACTGAGCACGGCACTATGCTAGAATTTAACCTGTCCTGCTTGATAGTATTCTGTCTGGATGATAGTAAATAGTATCATCTTTCCAAATCCCTCCCCAGGTTCATTGGTTCACTTAAACCTCCTTAACATTTGAGTCCATTAGGCCTTAGCCCAGGGATTCCATCTGGCCAGAGATGCCTTCTTAAGCAACTGGCTGTCAGGAAACAGCTGCTGTCTTGCCAACAATACCCGGAAAGGCCTATAATGTGCAGTGCACCCTGTCTCCAATTCCCTGAGCCATTTCGGAGCTGAGTCAGGAGGCTGCACAAGCCCATCCACGATCCTCCCTCCCCTTCCTCCACCTGTCACACACTAGCACTCCAGGCAATTGTATACACCCAGTACAGTCTGTGGCCTACGACCAAATCACCTTCTCCACAGATCTCAGTTAATGTGGAATATATTGCTGGTTATAGTTAAATTACCATGACTTACAGTTGGTTTTATTACACTGGTTTTTCAACAGCTAGATGAACTTATATCTCCCTCAGCACTGTAAGCACCAATGAGGCAAATCCCTGAAAACAGAGGCACCCTTGCACACACAAACACATACACCCCCCCCACACGCACGCATGCACACACACACACACACACACACACACAAAACCCACCCTAAACCCCTGGTCACTGTAACAACCTCTCTCAGATCCTCTTTGGGATAAAGAACTGGAAGATGGGGCCAGAGATTGAGCTCAGTGGTTCCAGCACCTGCCTCACAAGTGCAAGGCCCTGAGTTCGATCCCAGTAACCATATACAATGCTGAGCATGGTGACTCACGCCCACCAGCCATCAATACCACATACCACAGTGCCGGGCGTGGTGGCTCACGCCTGTAATCCCAGAAGTTGGGAGGCAGAGGCAGGAGGATTGTTGAGTTCCAGGCTTGCCTGGGCTACATAGTGAGCTCAGGGCCAGCCTGAACTACAAAGCGAGACCCTGTCTCAAAAAAAAAAAAAAAGAACTGGAAGATGTACCAAGGTGGATTTTCCCTGCCACTGTGTTAATAAATTAATGGTCAAAAATACAATGCTCCATTATTTCCTTGAGATTAAAAACACCTGCATATATATTTTTTTCTTCTCACAATTAGAATTAGTTACAGGAATTTCCATCCAAGCTCGAGAAGTTTGTTAATCCCACTTCAGTGATTCACTTCTATCATATAAAACCAACATAAAAGCCAAACATCCCCCATGAAAGTGCTTTTTAAACTGGAAATCTCTAAGTAAACCCTAATTTATTTTAAACACCCCAATAAATTAAAAAATAAAACAATATAGGCTTGAGTTGTCCATGCTGCCTTATTACTTTATTAAACTAAGTACCTTAGAAGTTAGCCTGAAATTCTAGAAAGACTTTTCAAAGGCCAGCCAAGGACAGGAGGGTCTGTACGTGGGGGGGCTATGTCTCAGTATGGATCAAGTTGCAATGGGAAGCCGGCTGAGGCTGTTCTCAGTATAGATTCTGCCATGAACATTTGTCCCCTATAAAGTAGGAAGCATTTTGAAACCGGAATATGAAAGCTGACTCATGGGGACTGGAAACAAGAGTAATGACCCTATTCCACTGTTGACTCATTGAATTCTGGCTTCTCGTACTTGGTACCATTTATATTTTATGGGTAAAGACAAACAGTTATATTGTGGTTCTATGTTAGATATTAGGTGCAATGAGTAGACACGTCCCCGCCTCTGTGACAGGCATCAGCTAGTAGGAGACGACAGTAAAAAGTCACCCCACCAATTACTCGGTACAAAAACAGAATCACAGGCTCCATGAAAACACAGATGGGGAAGCCAGCTAGTGCAAGGGATGGCTGGACAGGTGATGCTGAGAATGCGGGGGTATGTGGTGAGTGAAGGACAGAGAGGCCCTGTCCAAGGAGAAGGCTCAAGGACCCCTGTGCTGTGTGTAGCAGCAGTGGGGCCCGGACCATGCGCAGTCTAAGCCAGTGGCCTTCTACCACCATGCCTCTCACTCACCTGCTCCTGATAACCTCGCCAGGGTACCGTCATCAGTGCTCACATAGAACAAAATACCTCTGAGCAGTCAGCGCTGGAATTTAGACCAAAGTGCAGCTGTTATGGCACATCCCCTCCTGAAAGGTTCAGGAACATCCTTGGTTTCCAGAGTACTGTCAATCGTTTCTAAATCTGAATTAAGACATGAATCATAGTAACAAGCGCCTAAACAGAGAAAAGGTGCCCAAATAGGAATCACTCTTCACTCAATAATTATAAAAAAAAAAAAAAAAGAAAAAAGCAATGACCGAGGAGTGGAGGATGCACAGTGAATAAGACACCCCCGTGGCCTTGCAGGAGTTGAATCCTGTGAGACAAACACACATCAAATGAGTGTGGAGAACTACAGCAGGGTTTACTGGGGAGGACGCAGTCTCTCACGCAGTGAGCAAACGGCTAAGTTCAAAGCTGGCTTCAGCTCCACCTCTGATCATCTTGCTATATAATTAAGACTCAGTCAAATAAATCAATACTGATAGGAGGTTGGTTTCAGTTTAGAAAAAAACGAATAGCTCATTCTCTACTGCACCAGCATCTTTTTTTTTTTAACAATTTAACACAATCTCTAAGTATGCTTATGTGCATGCAGCAGGCGGAACTTTGGAAATTTATCACAATAGAGATGTCGAGGTAAAATGATATGATTCAAGATACTCGGGAAACCCGCATGGGTTTCTTTCATTCACATGCAATTTCCAAAAGTCTCCTAGGCTCCAGATTTAGCTCACCATCCCATTCTGAGACTAATCTTCACTCATGCCATTCTCTTCAGACTTTCACCCTAAACTACAACCAGGAAAGACTTTTATTGCCCACAGAAAAACACAGAAACCTGTGCGCCTGGATCTGGCTTTGTTTGCTGAGGGTTGCCAAGAGCATCGGGCTGAAGGGGTGGACTCTACTCTTCCACCTCACAGCCCCTCAGCGGTTTCTCTGTGAATCACCGAGCGCCTCTCCGCCCTCACTGGCGCCTGGGGCAGCAGGAGTCCTGGGTTCTCTCATCACGGCGCTGACTTGTTCACTTCCGAAAGCGTCTCCCACCTACTGCATTCTTCTCCGTATCTTCCATAGGCAGGAACACACACGCGTGCATGCACACACTTTTTATTAGTGCAAACTGGCTGTACAGATGAGCAGGCTCCGTTCTGTCAGACACGCACACAGCCATGCCGTACTTTACTCATTTCCCTCCATCACGGCCCCTCACCACATTCCCTCTAGTTTCATGTGGCTTTGGACGGGATTTCTGTCAAAGGTATTCTGATCACATTCAGGCCTCTATTACCTGCTCTTATGCCTCCTCCCCTTTTCCAAAATGAAATGTAGCAAAGGCCTGAAAGGTGAGATGAACCTATTCACTATGTACCACAAACATACTACTAAAAAGATGGATGCCTCTCACTGCTTTGGCTCATACTATCTTCCCGACTCATAAATTTGTTCTCACTGGAACATATACTCATTAGCGGGTTATTGAGCATTAGCGGGTTATTGAGGTCTTTTTGAAGTATATATGATGTCTAATCAATGAAGTTATGAATTTATCAAGAGCTAGAGGATATTTCTACTCCATACAGTGCTTACCATGGTGGTGGGAGTGTGTGGAAGCAGAGAACTCAAAAATCACCACTGAGGGGCCAGGAATATGTCAGAAACGGAGACAAATGCTGAATTCAATAAACTCCTGAGAGCCAAACGTTATTATCTGTATTTTGTAACAACAACAATAACAACAACAAAAAAAAAAACCCTGAGGCGTAGAGAAACGGAGGGACTCTTCTACAACTGCATATTTTGGATTTGAATATGGACACGACAATAATGCCCATAAAATTTCTGCTGTAACAGAGTGACTTCCTTCACCTCAAAAATAAAAACAAAAATTTGGGTTTCACAAGAATTGCAGATAGATCTGGAACGGAGCCTCCCAGATAGGCAGGAGGTGGGGAGGTCCCAGGGATAGGTCAGAGCAACACAGACAAAAGCTACAGAATGAGGGAATCTGACCACCAGCTGAGGGAGAGCCGGAAGTGGGCGGCGGAAGACTGCACTCAAGAAGCAGACGCAAAGGGACACACACGCGCAGGACTAGAAGCAGAGCACCGGAGCTCCTCGCTCTGGGGAGTGGAGCACACAGGAAACCTGCCCTGACAACATGTGGGCGGGCCTCAAAACAAACATCTACATGTTGCCGAGCAACTGAGATAATGGCCACAGCTGATCTGTGCACTAAATCCCAGTCAGGAAGGTTGCAGAGTGTTTGGCCA
>PVIC010052291.1:0-12214 GCA_004025085.1 Thryonomys swinderianus | reverse complement strand
GCCAAGGAGAAAATGGCCCCACCCCCTAAGATGACTGACATCCCTGGGGTGGAGGGCTAAGACTTGATCCATCTGGAAGCCTCCTGACCACAGGCCCTGTACACTTCCTACCTGACTTGAGTTCTCATTGGATCCTCCTCTGGTCAGCACTGCCTAAGCAACTGTGCTTGTTGTAATCTCATTGGTTGATCATGGTTTTATCCATTTTGTGATTTTTTTCATTGTACCAGTATTACCTAAGCAACTGTATTTGCAATGTTACTGGTTAACAGTGATTTTGTTCCACCTTAAACCCACTCACACCTCTTTGCTTTGTTCCACAAAAGCCCTCTGAGAATTGAGGTTGCTGGTTTACCCACCTTTCCAGGTTCTGTCTTCTGTCTTTTTTAGGTAGAAGCTTTTTTTTTTTTGTGGTACCAGGGATTGAACTTGGGCCCTTGTGCATCCAAGTTAGGTGCAGTACCACTTGAGCTAAATCCCCACCCCCCTTTTTTTATGAGACAGGGTCTCGTTTAGTATTTCAGGGTGGCCCTGAGGTCACTATGTAGCACAGGCAAGCCTGGAACTCAGCAATCCTCCTATTTCTGCTTCTTGAGTGCTGGGATTACAGGCGTGAGCCACCACGCCCGGCACTGTGGTTTGTAGTATTGACTGCTGGTCGGCCTGAGTCACCATGCCCAGCACTGTATGTGCTTACTGGGGATCGAACTCAGGACCTTGTGCTTGCAAAGCAGGCGCTTGAACCACTGAGCTAAATCTCTGGCCAAGGTAGAAGCTTTCTTTCTGAGTAAAATTTTCGTACTCTACCCTCCACCATTCCTTCCTAAAATTCATTCTTCTATTCTAGAGAACAAAACTCGTGTTTTTGCTTGGGCACTACACCTTGTTCCCTTGTATCAGTTCCCAAATTTGACCCCGGTACCACAGACTGCAATGCTGGGCGTGGTGGCTCACACCTGTCATCCCAGCATTTGGGAGGCAGAGGCAGGAGGATTCCTGTCAGTTCAAGGCTTACTGGGGCTACATAGTGAGTTCAGCACCTCTCAACTACAAAGGAAGACCCTGTCCCAAAAAAACTAAAAAAAAAAAAAAAATACAGGTTTGATTTAAAAGAAGGTTCAGAAAAAAAAACCTCTTCTACTAACCTGAAAGATTGAGAAAATCTCTTTCGGAAGCCTAGGAGATTATAGAACAAGGCAGGTAGTGGAGACTGTGGCCAGGAGTTTGGCAGAAATTCAAAAGCATTCTTCTGCAGCTGGTGTCCAGTTTGCACTTGTTACCAGGGAGCTTGGCCTCAACGGTGGACACGTGGAAGAGCCATCAGAGTCTGCCTAGGATATTTTACTTCTATCTAGACAAACATGAACATCTTTATGAAACATATGTAGAATATGAAATTATGATCACTTTGGGGCACATGAGGAACATATCAAGTGTACGTTAAGAAATAAGATTGCACTCAGGCAAGATTTACCAGTAATTCAGATCCTCAGGTTGAAAAGCTCTTTGTGGTTTTGGCTGAAATGAATTCACTTTTAAACCATGTTCTTCATTTAGCAGGAGCTGCTTGTTGCTATTTGCAATATTAACACACTTGCTTTAGCCAGTATACTTTTCAAAGGATCAACATTTAACATTGTTTGAGAAATGTTTTTAAATTTGCAGGAAATTTCATGAGATCAAATATTTATAGGGAAGTGCTTAGTCTTCTGTAATTTATAATGCATCAAAAATAAGATGAATTATGGAAAATCAGTTCTAGTAAAACATAAAAGCAGAGTTGAAGGTGTAGGTGCTGAAATTTTTCTCAACTTTGCTTTATCTGAAAATACTCATAAAAAATTGTTGGACCAAAAAAGATTACATATGAAATTTCCTAAAGGAGTTATAGTCCAATAAAATTCAAGGGAATTAATGCAGAATGAAATATGGGTGTGACAGAAAAGGAAAACTCACACACAAACAATCCCAAAATTCACTTCTGGGCCAGGGATTTAGCTCAGTGGTTCCAGCATCTTCCTGGCAAGCTCAGGGTCCAGAGTTAATCCCAGCATTCAGGAGGCAGAGGCAGGAGGATTGCCATGAGTTTGAGACTTACCTGGGCTACATAGTGAGTTCAGGGCCAACCTGCGCTTCAAAGGAAGACCCTGTCTCAAAAACAATGACAACAAAACAAAAAACCCCCACAAAGAATGAATTCTAGTGATACAGGGTAGGAAATAATCCAAAAAAGTGAAATACTGTAACTCCCAACCTGCTAGATAACCAAAACATGCACTTGTATGCTCTAAAATTAAAGAATGAATTCTAGGAATAACGCTCGTTAGGAGTAAAAAAAGTTTATTGAGAAAGAATGTTTCTGCCTAAGAGATACAGAAGGGGGACCAAAAGTGGGTGACTCCCCCACCTCGCTTCTGAAGGGGGTTTTTATGGAGCAAAACCACAAGGTGAGATGGGTTCAAGGTGGAAGAAGGGCAGTCGGCCAGTAAGTAACAATGCAAGCACCGTTGCTCAGGTAGTGCAGATTAAACAGGGGTACAAGGGCAAAGCGGGTCACACAGATGTGTACAGGGGTTTCCGGTCTGGGACCTTTCCTGGGAAGGGCGGGTTAGGACCGCGGCCCCCACCCAGGTGATGGGCGCTGACTTAGAGTGCCCATCGCTGCCCCTTAGCCCACCTGGTGTGGTAGTTTCTCTCCCGTTGTACTGTTGGCCTTCAGCGAATGGCTCTCGACTTGCCTCCACATTGGCTCCTTAGCCGCCCTCGGCTGGCTGCTGGCTGTGCCTCAGGTGGGCTTTTCCAGGGACGGCCCTATCGGCCCACGAGATGGCTAATCAGCTCCCCTGCCAAGAAGACTAGGAAACACAGCGGCAGGGCTCTTTCCAAAGGGGAAGCACCAAGCGATGGAGGAAAGGAGAGGGGTTCAGGGAGCAGAGAAGGCTGGAGAGAAACAGAAGCGCAGCGACTCCACACAGCAAACATCATCACCATGTACTACAAAGATAAGCCAATATAAATTTTTTAAAAACTAATTTTAGACACACACATAGACCATAGCCTCTGTGAGGCTGGCTCCAATGGCAATTAAGTACATGCCAAATATTTAAAATGATGATGAATCCATAAGGAAAAACTAAAGCCAAGCAGAACGCGAAAGGAGAAAGCATGGCCTGGCCACCACCGGCCAGAGCGCCGGGCCCCGGGAAGAGGCCCACTGTCCGGGCAGGCGCGCAGGCAGGAGGCCGAGGCGTGCCGGCCTGCCCTGCTGGAGCGCAGGTTAAGACAAAGGACACTTGTCACCAAGGCCACGTGGGCGTCACCGGAAGCATCAGTGCAAAAATAAACCCATTCATACAGCCCTGGGAAGAGTGCGGTGCGGGTGCTGGGAGCGAGGGGAGGGCCCGGGAGGAGAGAGCACCGCGGGCGGCCCCCACCCCGCCTCCGCCCCCCGCAGCTGCTGGGGCCGGGTGACTGTCTCCAGGGATCTGCGGGCCTGGCCCCCACGCCCGTGGCTGGCTGGCTCAGGGTCCCCAGCAGGAGGTCTGCTCAGCTGGGCGCTGTCTGTGCTCCCTGTCGCCCTTGGGGCTCAGACAAACGGCCTCCGAGAAGAAATTGGTTCCGATCCGCAGTATCAGAGGAGTCTGAAAGCTCAGGCTCCTTTCGGGCAGAGACCGGAGCACCCAGCCCGCAGTGAGTTCAGAGAGGGGCTGCCGTACGGGGAGCCAGGTGCTGCTGGCTTCAGGCCGCCAGCACGCTGTCTGCGAGGGACAGCGGTGGCCATCGTGAGTGTTTGTCCATGCAGGGTCTGCACTGGGCTGCGCTGTCCACGGTCTGTCCTCCGGCCACCCGGTACTGGGCTAGAGGTGCACACAGCAGAAACAGGGGTGGCCCAGGGATGGAAGACGGGGCCGCAGCCTCCTGAGCGGCTCTCGGGCCCAGAGCCACCACCGCCGGCTGCTCAGTTACTCACAGCCCCGCACTGCACTTTCAAAATGCCAACAACAGGGCTGGGGATTTAGCTCAGTGGTTCCGGTGTCTGCCTTGAAAGCACAAGGTCCAAGTTCAATCCCTGGTAACCACATGCCACAGTGCTGGGCGTGGTGACTCACCCCTGTCATCCCAGCACTCAGGAGGCAGAGGCAGGAGGATCGCTGTGAGTTGGAGGCTTGCCTGGGCTACATAGGGAGCTCAGGGCCAGCCTGAACTGCAAAGCGAGATCCTGTCTAGAAAGAAAAATTGCCGACAACAGCTAGGCCCTGAGGATTCAGATCCTGAGGCCCATGAGCACCCAGAGTGTGAATTCATTCCACAGGACGAGCTCACCTCGTAGAGCTTTCAAGAAGTACAGAGGCCTTTGCTCGTGGGGCGGCCAGAGCAGCCCCCTGGAGAGCGCGGAACAGGCCGAGTGAGGTGCCTGTAATGCAGGGTCAGTGTCTGCGACGACCAGCAGGGCGCCCCGGGGTGGACAGCAGCGGCAAGTGGCACAGGTGGCAGGAGGGCGTGGGCACTCACTCCTGCGCCATCCTTCTCAAAATCATGGCGACGAGGGGTCGCCCCGTGTCCCGAGCTCCGCTGCCACTTGCAGTGGCAGAGAAGAGGCCCTTTCTCCAGAGGAACACAAGCGTCCCCGCACTGCGGCTCACGCTCGTCCTCCGGCCTCTTCTCTAGCGCAGTTCACAGTGCGGGGTCCGCGTGGCGCTGCGCCTGCCTGTCCCCCGCCAGCTCGCCAGGGTGCTCACGGCTCTTCTGTGTGCACGTCCCTGGGCAGGAACATTTCGACTTCCCTCTGCTGCAAACGATCTCCTATGAGTTCCAGTCTCAGTGCTCTAAGAAAATTTTGCTTTGTCAACCATCCAGCTATTTATGCCACACAGGTTTAGGATCGAGTAAAACACAACCACTGGCCAGTTCTTTGTGTTTCAAGTGACACCGTAGCTGCTGCCTCGCGCGTCAACAAGTCTGCTCCGCCTTTGGTTTTGTTGTGACAATCTCCATCTCAGGCTTCTGTTTTGTCAAAGTTTCCTTATCAATATTTCTATCATGGCGCAATGTTGGCATCAGCAGTGCCAGTCTGGTTTTCTTTGTTATATACGAGGCCAATGTAAATCTTTCTGAAACCCAAAGATGATACTATACAATTGTCTGTTTCGAAATTGCAACATTTTATTTGGAATTTCTGCTTTGTTCCTACATTCAGTTCGACATTGGTGAACCTGTGCTCTGTTAGCAAATGTAACGTCCATTGGAAATTGATAAACAAATTGTCAAATGTCACATTCTGATTAGCTTAGGAGATGGGAGCAGCAAGTCTGTCCACAGCCTCACTGGGTTTACCCCTGTATGAGTGAGGAACCAGTGGCTCATTTCCAGGATAAATTTCTAAATTGAAAGCATATGTCTTTGTATATACAAAAGTATACATGTTTATGCCATATTTTGATCCATAGTTATTTTATTTCTTTATATACCTGTGATTCCCATTAAAAAATCCCTGCTAATGGGCCGGGGATTTAGCTCAGTGATTCTAGTGCCTGCCTTGCAAGCACAGGGTCCTGAGTTCAATCTCTGGTAATCACATACCACAGTGCTGGGCATGATGACTCACACCTGTCATCCCAGCACTCGGGAGGCAGAGGCAGGAGGACTGCTGAGTTCCAGGCTTGCCTGGGCTCCATAGTGAGCTCAGGGTCAGTCTGAACTACAAAGTGAGACCCTGTCAAAAAAAAAAATCCCTGTTAAGTATAGCAGATTTGTGAATGCTTTCAGTTCAGCTTGTGAGGTGTCATAATAAATACATTTTTGAGTATAGCTATTGGTGCGTACAAAACATTTCACTTGTGTTTCCGCCTTTATATATTTTACAATATCTCATAACATTTCATCTGTTAACATTTTCAACACTGAACGGCAGTGCCAGCATTCTGTCCAATAGATTTCACCTCCTGTGTGTTCAGAGCTAGTTTGAACGTCATTCTCTTTGGCTTTGTGACCATTTTGCAACATTCCAACTAGTCACATATGCACTAACGTTGGCGGTTTCTTTGTCATCTGAATCAAGGAGGTCTGCATTCCCTGTGTCTGTACCAGTTGATTCTGAGTTGATTTCATTGTCGTAGGAACTTTGGTTCACATGGGTAATGTCAAACTCCTCATCATCTTATAATCTGATGTGTGAACAATCACTTTTTACCTCTGCTAAAACTTGCATGTCTGATTTTCCATGTGCCACTGTACTGAATTGGTCTATTCCTATCAGAAAAATAAAAAGAAAAAAGTTCTTAGTTGGGTGTGGTGGCTCACGCCTGTCATCCCAGCACTCGGGAGGCAGAGACAGGAGGATTGCTGAGTTCGAGGCTTGCCTGGGCTACATAGTGAGCTCAGAGCCAGCCTGAACTACAAAGCGAGACCTTGTCTCAAAAAGAAAAAAAAAGTTCTTAATGCACAGGAGTTTAGCGATAAGCATTTCATGGTAAAGCTCACCTGTGGGTGCTTTGGAGCTCCTGTGCACACTCGGCTCTCATCTGCCAAGTGTGTGGACACACAGATGTACAGTAAGATACATGTTTACAGACCGGAGAGTCGTGTGGGTGTATTTTACCTCTGTGATGCTCAACTAAACATACTCAAAACTTGTAGATGAGGAATTATATGGGTAAAAGTCTCAGATTGATGTGTTGCCAGTGTTGCACAGACAACTTGCCAATGATTATACCAAGTGGGTAAACACAAAGATTGCATCCTGTGTCTTCCAGGCACAGCTTGTGAGATGCACAACTGACCACTGTTATGCCACAGTACAGATTTTTAGTAGAAAAGTATGGGATGGGTTACTGTAACCCGATGCTATGCCCTCTTGGCTAAGGCTGAGCGTCAGCCCTGCCTGCTCACGCCCTAGCTGCTGCGATCCTGGCGGTCTGCACAGGGGACAGAAGTCACCTCCGTGTCGATCGTGGGGTGGGGCTCAGCGTCCCAGCAGGTGGGAGCCTAGGCTTGCTCCCCTTGCTTGTCTTCTAGTAGTCAACACAACAATTTGTTTAATAAAGTTAAATAGCTATAGAATATTAAAACTGTAAAGCTCTGTAGTGACTTCTGTAATTCTGTCACTTTCAGACAAAGGCATTGAACGGGGGGAGTGCACATGTAGCCCAAGAACACTTCTGAAGCCCACGAACTGTGTACTGAGCAAAGCCAAGTGTCACTCTTTCCGTGGAGCCATTTTCACAAGGCAGATTCCCAGAACAGCCCCCATGAGAGTGGCATTTCTTTTTGAAAAGGCCAGTTTGTATGTATGAGCAGAGAGACTGACTTTTATTTCTTTTTTCTTTTTTTTTTTTTTTTTGAGACAGAGTCTCGCTTTGTAGTCCAGGCTGGCCCTGAGCTCACTATGTAGCCCAAGCAAGCCTCGAAGTCAGCAATCCTCCCGCCTCAGCCTCCCGAGTGCTGGGATGACAGGCGTGAGCCACCACGCCCGGCAGACTTTTATTTCTTTGTTGGGTTTGTAACAATGTAATTCCTAAGTCGAAAGTAAAGCATTTCAAAATCTTGCTCTGGATGCTTTGTCAAGCCGCATCCTTGGTTCCCAGGGCAGCTTCATCATCGCACCCTCCGGGGAGCAGTGGGCGGTGGCTCCGGAGCCCCGAGCCTCCTGCCAGGGCCAGGAGCGCAGTGGCGCTGAGCTCCGCACGCTCGGCCTCTAGCCACGCCCTGCTTTTCTCAGCCTTCCTGGCTACAAGACGTTAAAGCTGCAGCGATGACGCTGCCGTCTTCGCCACGTCTGGAGATGAGATGGGATTCCTTTCTGCGCCCGGACTCTGTCTGCGGCCTGGAGTAGGCGTTGCTGGCCGGGGCAGGGTGGGTAGGGTCAGCACCGGGGTCCTCCCAACCGAGTCCTGGCCCCCTCCATGACAGGCGAGAAGCCGCCGCCTCTGAGGATCCCCCTGCCCCTCTGTTCCCCCTCTGAGATGTCAAGACTCAAGGGTTCTCAGGGAAACACCACGGACTCTCTCGGCTGAGGCCTTACTCGTAGGAATTAAAACGTGATGATCTTACACAGTGAGAAGCTACTGATAAGAGTAGAATGCCAAGTTTGCAGGAGCAAGAGAGCTGGAATCCGAGTTTTCCCAGCTTTCCTACAGTCAGCAAGACCCCCTGATCAACCCAGAGGCCCCCAGCCGTATGGCCTGCTGAGCACCATGCAGCCCACTGTATTCCGTCCTGGCTCTCAGATCCGAAGACTGTAGAAAACAGAAACTCTAGATGCCCCCAGGAGAGGCTCGCTTCACTAGAGAGCAGCCGCTTGGGAAGATACTGCGCCTCGGAGGGAGTCAGTGGGTCCCATGGAGTCTCCACTTCTGGTTTTCCGAGGACCCTCCACACCGGTTTCTGTTGTGGTCGCCCCGGTGCACGTTCTCATGTTCACACCAACACGACTCCTAAGAGCTAAATCCTGGAAGCAGCCTACATGCCCATCAGCAGCTGAGCATATCAAGAAAGCAAGGAATTTACATACAGTGGAGCACTACTCTGTCATAAAGATGAGCTCGAGTCTTTGTAGGAAAGAGGATGCACTCTGATGCGGTAATGTTAACTGGGAAATACCAGACAAGCTTAAGCATCTCACAGTTCCTTTTATATGAGAGACGCAAAGTATAAGTAAGTTAAGGAGCAAAATAAAGGACATAAAAGGAAACAGAGAGATAGATCTTTTGCACGTGGGAAGTGGCCTAAGTGATGGAGGGAGAAGGAGGGAGAAACGCAAGGGGAGGAGAGGATTCAGAGGTGCCGTGCGCAGGCGCCAGCTCCACACGGAGGACGGAGCCGTTAGGTGCTCGGGTGTGTGTGAGCAAGAAACGAAAGAATCACTAAGAGCAGTTTCGGGAGGGCGTTCCGGGCAGGGTGAGCCCCTTCCTGCAAACCGTGCCCAGGGTCCTGCCCGGGAAGCCCGCCCTCCGCCGAGCCCGGCGACAGTCCCTGCCCGGGCGCACCCCTGCGGCCTGGGCCTGAGTGGGGCCCGGAGGAGCTGGCGGCCTCGCTCGCTCTCCTTCCTCAGCGCCCCGTGGGCAGCCGCTCTGCGTGGCACGGGAGGGCGGCCCGGCTGCCGCAGCAAAAGCAGAGCCCTCGAAGCTGACATCACCTTGGGGAGCACTTTCAGGAGCCATTCTGCATATTTTGGGGCAAAAGCGCTCCACAGTCGAATGGTGATGAGACCCGGTCTTCTGCCTGCAGGCGGTCACGGCACGCCACAGCGTAGCTCCAGCTTTGTCTCCAGCCGCAGCCGACCTCTACAGTCCCGGAATGCTGGACGCTCGGCGGCAAGATCACACCAGCCAAAGACACCCTAGGTCTCTGAAGACAGAGCGGACAGGACGCACCTGGGGAGGGACAAACTCCTCTTCAGTTTAACTCATCCCACGCACTGTTGTAAAAAAGGTGTTGGCTAGGGCCGGAGATTTAGCTCAGTGGTTCAGGCACCTGCCTAGCAAGCCCAAGGTCCCTGGTTCGGTCCCCGGTAACCACATTTAACAATACCGGGCATGGTGACTCACGCCCGCCAGCAGTCAGTACCACACACCACAGTGCTGGGCGTGGTGGCTCACGCCTGTCATCCCAGCACTCGGGAGGCAGAGGCAGGAGGATTGCTGAGTTCGAGCTTGCCTGGGCTACACAGTGAGCTCAGGGCCAGCCTGGACTACAAAGCGAGACCCTGTCTCGGAAGAAAGAAAAAGAAAGATAGGGTCTCAGATTTCAAAAGTGGACATCTGAAATGAACAGACATTGAGCTCAGGGGCAGCTTAAACTATGTAACGAGACCCTGTCTCAAAGAGGAAGAGGAAGAGGAAGAGGAGGAGGTAGAAGGAGGAGGAGGAGGAGGAGGGAGAAGGAGAAGACAAAAGACCCTTGGAAATACACCTGGGTTCAAAGTCAGCAGGTGCAGCGGGAACCAGGAGAGCCTTTTCTGGGACAAGAGTTGGGTGTGAGTCCCCTGGACTTGGCGACCGAGCGTCACAAGGGAAAAGAAAGGACAGTTTATTGCAGTATTCAGAATTCCACATATGGTTGACATTCACCAAGCGCTTGTTAATGATGAGGAGTTCTTACGGTAAACTCTTTTTGGAACAAAATGTCCCAGAGCCCAGCCCCACAACATACTCAAGGCCTTTGTACGCCGGCAGGAACACGGAGGGTCTGGAACAGCTCGCGCGCAGCACAGCCCTGCTCACAAGTGCCACCCAGCCCCCCTCCGCCCTCCTGTGCCCGCCCTGTGCCAGTCGACAGGGGTGCCGCTCGTCCTCACCTGCCTGCACTCCCGTCTCTGGGGAAGCCAAGCTCCTTTCCCTTTCCCCAGAGCGCCTGGGAGAGGAAGTTGCGGGCGCGTCCCTGTGCCCCTGTGCAGCAGGCCCGGGGCACCTCCCGGCAGCAGCTCCTGCCTGCCCGCCGTCCTCTCGGCCTGGTTGGCGCTGAGCACCAGCTGTGCCTCTCCACCGTTCTGTCTCTTGCTGGTTGCCGGGGCTTGGGTGTCCCCAAAGGCCCATGTGTCGAAACCAGGTGTCGGCCCAGCATCGCTGGGAGACGGTGAATGTTCAGGAGGTGGGGCTGGTGGAGGAAGCGGAGTCTCTCACGTCTGGCCTCAGAAAGGACACTGGGACCTGGGTTTCTTCTGTCTCTGCCTCCTGGATGCCTTCAGGGCAACAACTCTCCTCCACCACCTGCTGCCACTTCGCTGCTTGCCACAGGCACCTCCAAACTGTGAGTCATCAAAAAACCCTTTCTTCTTTTTAGCTTGACTTATCTCAGTCATTGGTTACATTAACAGAAAGCTGACTTACCCCAAAATAAAATCAAGTTAAGTGTCTGGTAGAGCTGCACTCACCAGGGATAAAACAGGGACTTGCGCTGTAGAGCTTGCCCCTACGTGATCAGCAGCACCCACCCTGTCACCCAAAGGAGCAGGGTAAGTGTCTGGCCGCCCCAAACTGGACTCTGCTGGTGCCCGTGGGTGTGCATCCTCCGAAGTGCTTGCCCTCCCGGACACACGTGGTGACTCACATCAAACCCCTCTCAGAAGGAGTGGACCCGTTTGCATGGAAAACACTGGTTTTCCTAATTGTGTGAATATACTCTCAGCAATGGCTGCTTCGCAGGGCTCTGTTGTGCATTAACACACATGGGAGGAATGTGTGAGTCACAGCCACAGAGAAGAATTTCATTCTTTTACAGATGGACTGCAATTTATTTCCAAAAATGAGCACAGGACTGGGCATAATGTCATGTTCTATGTATGTTTCATAAAGATATTCATGTTTGTCTAGATGGAAAAAAAATATCCTAGGCAGACTCTGATGGCTCTTCCACATGCCCAGCATTGAGGCCAAGCTCCCTGGTAACAAGTGCAAACTGGACACCAGCTGCAGAAGAATGCTTTTGAATTTCTGCCAAACTCCTGGTCACAGTCTCCACTACCTGCCTTGTTCTACAATCTCCTAGGCTTCCCAAAGAGGTTTTCTCAATCTTTCAGGTTAGTAGAAGAGGTATTTTTCCTGAAGCTTCTTTTAAATCAACCCTGTACTTTTTTTTTTTAAGCCTCGAACTCACAGCAATCCTCCTGCCTCTGCCTCCCAAATGCTGGGATGACAGGTGTGAGCCACCACGCCCAGCATTGCGGTGTGTGTTACCAGGGGGTCAAATTTGGGAACTGATACAAAGGAACAAGGTGTAGTGCCCAATTAGAAACGTGAGTTTTGTTCTCTAGAATAGAAGAATGAATTTTAGGAAGGAATGGCAGAGGGTAGAGTAGGAAAATTTTATTGAGAAAGAAAGCTCGTACCTAAAAAAGACAAAAGATGGAACCTGGAAAGGTGGGTAACCCAGCAACCTCAATTCTCAGAGGGCTTTTGTGGAACAAAGTAAAGAGGTCGGAGCAGGTTTAAAGTGGAACAAAATCACTATTAACCAGTAACATTGCAAACACAGTTGCTTAGGTAATACTGGTACAATGAAAAAAATCACAAAATGGACAAAACCATGATCAACCAATGAGATTACAACAAGCACAGTTGCTTAGGCAGTGCTGACCAGAGGAGGATCCAATGAGAACTCAAGTCAGGTAGGAAGTGTACAGGGCCTGTGGTCAGGAGGCTTCCAGATGGATCAAGTCTTAGCCCTCCACCCCAGGGATGTCAGTCATCTTAGGGGGTGGGGCCATTTTCTCCTTGGC
>PVIC010052290.1:0-12210 GCA_004025085.1 Thryonomys swinderianus | reverse complement strand
TGTTTGTTGAATTCTTAATCTGTGCCACATAGTTTGGTAAATATACTGCTCATATAATCTTACTTAGTCTACTTAATCCCTACTCTGTAACTAATTACTCTAGTTATTCACTTCACTGATGAGAAAATTGAGATTGGGCTGGGGATGTAACTCAGAGGTAGAGCACTTGCCTAATGCAAAGGAGATCCTGGGTTTGAACCCTAGCACCATTTAAAAATACAAACAAAATGCTTAAATTTAGGCAAATGAAATGACTCATCCAAGAGCTAGTATTCTAATGTATGCATAATTCAAAAGTCTGTTCTTTTTTTTTTTTTTTTTTGAGACAAGGTCTCGGTTTGTAGTTCAGGCTGGCCCTGAGTTCACTGTGTAGCCCAGGTAAGCCTCGTACTCAGCAATCTCCCTACCTCTGCCTCTCAAGTGTTGGGATTATAACCATGAGCCACCACACCCAGCACTGTGGTGTGGTACTGATTGCTGGTGGGCGTAAGTCACCATGCCCAAGATCATATCATTGTACGTGGTTACCAGGATCGAACCAGGGACCTTGGGTTTGCTAGACAGGTGCTGGAACCACTGAGCTAAATCTCCAGTCCCCAAAAGTCTATTCTTTTTGTTTGTTTGTTTTTTGAGACAGGGTCTCGCTTTGTAGTTCGGGCTGGCTCTGAGCTCACTATGTAGCCCAGGCAAGCCTTGAACTCAGCAATCCTCCTGTCTCTGCCTCCCAAGTGCTGGGATTACACGCATGAGCCACCACGCCCGGCACTGTGGTATGTGGTATTGATTGCCGGTGGGCGTGAGTCTCCACGCCCAGCATTGTATGTGGTTACCGAGGATTGAACTCAGGACCTTGCGCTTGCAAGGCAGGCGCCAGAACCACTGAGCTAATCCTCCGGCCCCAAAAGTCTATTCTTAATGGGCATGGTGGTATACCCTGTAATACCAGCACTCTCGGAGGCCAAGATAGGCCAAGGTAAGAGGATCACAAGTTCAAATCCAGCCTGGACAATTTAGTGACTAATTGTCTCAAATAAATGTGTGTGTGTGTATGTGTGTGTGTATGTACACGCACTGAGTGTGTACTCAGTGCAAAGGCCCTGGGTTCAATCCATAGTACCACATGTAGACAAAAATTTCCATTATCTTTTTTGTTCGTTTGAGACACGGTCTTGCTTTGTAGTTCAGGTGGTCCTGAACTCACAGCAATCCTCTTGCCTCTGCCTCCCAAGTGCTGGGATTACAGGATTTACCAGTGCACCATTTTGGCTGATCTATTCATGAAGGCCCTAAGTACCTCTCTAATTTTACCCAACAAGCCCTGAATGAGTACTTAGAGATCAGAGTATTTGTTTGAATAACTCAATAAGTTCTTTTTAACATCATTCATTCATTTAATAATTACTTATTTTGGACCTATTTTATGGGCTCCAAATTATTTCATATGTTTCTGTCAAGCAGACACTGTAGCATTTCATTTAAGCATACTTGAATCAATATGACTCCCAGCTTTTTGTTTGTTAAGTCAGGATCTTACTCATATCCAGAATGACTTTGAACTTGCTGTGCAGCCCTAGCTGGCCTGGAACTCACAATCCTCTTGCCTTAGCTTCCAAGTGCTGTGATTATGGACAGATTTTTCAACTTTGTACAATCCATACTAAGCACGTTTAGGTACCCATGATACAGTGATGAACAAGTCTGACAAACCACTAACTTTGTGGAACTCATATCTTGGTAGAAGACAAGCAGTAAACAAAGAAGCAAATACATGGCACAAATAATTTCTACTTGTGATAAATTCTATAAAGGAAAATAAAGGAGGATGCTGTACAAAGGAGGGGAGCTACTTTAAGATGGAAGGAGGGTTGGAGATTTAGCTCAGTGGTTCCAGCACCTGCCTAGCAAGCGCAAGGTCCTGAGTTCAATCCCAGTAACCATGTATAACAATGTCAGGTGTGTTGACTCATGCCCACCAGGAATCAGTACCACAGTGCTGGTCGTGGTGGCTCATGTCTGTAATCCCAGCACTTGGGAGACAGAGGCAGGGAGATTGCTGAGTTCAAGGCTTATCTGGGCTACATAGTGAGCTCAGGGCCAGCCTGAACTACAAAGTGAGACCCTATCTCAAAAAAAAAAAAGAAGGAAGGAGTATCCAGCGCAGGGACGGCTGAGACCACAGGAGCATCATGAGTTCAAGATCAACCTAAATTACACAGCAAGACCCAGTCTCAGGGAAAAAAAAAAAAAAAAGATGGAAGAAACAAAAAAGTTCTCTTGCAGAATATAACACTACAGCTGAGGCAAAAAGTTACAGCCCCAGAATGGATGAACGTGGCATGCTTCAGGAAAAGGAGGGAGGACAGCAAGACTAGAAAACTATGGGACAGGAATAGTGGAACATGGAAGACGATAGAGTGACAGGCAGAGGCCCTATCATGTGGCTTTCAGGGGGCAGCTTTGGCTTCTCTGTTTGCAGCTGCCTTAGAAAATCCCAGCCTGTCTGAGCCCGTTTCTTCATCTTTAGAATGGCTGTACCAGTAATTTTTATTTCACAGTATCACACTGGAATTGACTTTTTTTTCTTTTCTTTTTCTTTCTTTCTTTTTTGTTTTAATCAATAATGGGGAAAGCGAATGCTCTACCACTGAGTGACTTCCTAGCGCTTTTCATTTTGAGACAGTCTCACCATGTTGCCCAGACTGGCCTTGAATTTGAGATCTTCCTGTCTCAGCGTCCTGAGTAGGGGAAATGACAGGCAAACACTAATAACGTATTAACACACAATGCTATCAGAGCAAAGAATGGAACCCGGATGGGACTGATATGAGTTGTCTGACTCCCAAACTGCGCTGTTACTATGTACTGACGTGAAGTAGGTGATTATTGTTGTGGTTGTTTTGAATCATCAAGACAAGTCCCCCTCTGCGACTTGGTCCCTGGCCAGGATCCACACACAGGAGGACGGCTCTTCTTTGGTTCCCAGGCGCAAGAGCTGAAAGTTGAGGCTCCCTGAACCTCGACCCGCCCAGGGGTCCCCCCCCCCCGTGGCCCCAGCCCCGCGCCTTCCGCCCTTCCCCAGCGGAGCTGCGCGGCTCCAGCGAGGCGAGTCCAGGCGGGGTGGGGCGGGGCGGACTGGGGACCTAGCCAGACCTGGCTCTGAGTCGCGTGCGTCAGAAGCGCTAGAGGTCGTTGCGGGGCGTGGGTGGCTCGGGGAGTGGGTGGCCGAACAGGGCTGTGGCCCAGGGCTGGAGGCGGAGCGAGATGGGGTCCTGGCCCGGGAGGGAAGCTAGAGCTGGCGGGAGGCGAGCTAACACTGTGAGGACCACCCCAGGGGCTGGGGCTGCTCGGCTGCGGAGCCTGGGGGCGGCGCGGCGGGAGGGGGAGAGGGAGGACAAAAAAAAAAAAAAATCGAAAACGCAGAGATGCCAGCGACACAGTCAAAGAAGTAGACTGGAAAAGCGGGGAGGGAGGGGAAACGGTGGCCAGATGAATTGGAAGAGAATCCAGACGCGAAAGAGAGAAAGTCAGAGATGAGTCAGAAAGACAGGACAGAAGCAGCCAGGCAGAGTAGAGAGGTACACAGGGAGAGGAAGAGCTTTCGGGAGGGAAGGACTCAGAGACAAGGAAAGAACAGAAATACAGTGGGAGTGGAGCAGAGCGAGGCCAGGAGATGCTGACAGCTGGCTCTTCTCCACACACAAGCCCTTGTCATCATCCTCCAGGCCTTACCCCTGAGGAGGACGAGGCGCCGGAAGTACTACTACCAAGCTGCCTTTGTGGCCATCCTTAAGAAAAACAGAAAGATGGCCAAGGAAAGGGGCCTAATAAGCCCCGAAGACTTTGTCCAGCTGCAAAAATACATGGAATGTGAGTCTTCCTCCTAACCCCCCAGTTCTGGGAAGAGAATCCCTCTTCCTACTCCTCTGCCCCCCACCGCACCCCAGTTTCCCCAGTGGCCTTGAGCCAGCTCCTCAGATGTGTTAGTAACTGGGAAAGGAAAGAGGGGAGATGGGGAGATGCCTGAGGTCTCAGCTCTCTCTCTCCTCCCTCTCTACTTTGACTGCTTGCTCTGGCCTCGGAAAAGAGGAGACAAGAGCGGTAGCAGTGTGGAGGACTGAAAGGTTTTTCCCACTCTTATTTCTGTGCTTCCATGCATTTCCTCATCTCATTCAAATCTCTCTTCCTGCTTGGTGTTTGAATGGGAATCTCTGGCGGAAGGCCAGGACAGCTGAGCCAGATTAATGCTCTCCTTTTACTCTCTTCACACCCAGACTCCACCCAAAAGGTCAGTGACGTCCTAAAGCTCTTCGGAGATGGTGAGATGGCCAAACATCTCCAAGGAGACGTGAGTGCCAGCTGGGAAATCCTCACCTTGACCAACTCCTCTCATCTTCATTTTTTGCTGTTCCACTGGGATCCCCCACTTCCAGGGATTATTCTGGGCCTGCTCTCTACCCATTGTGCGTGGTCCCTACAGCTGTTGCTTTAGGAAAAACAAGAGATCCTATTACCTCAGGATGTGGCTCAAAAAACCATACCTCTGCCTCAGATACTTCTCAGCTGTATATGTACTGTCTCTGTCCCTGCTGCCCCCAGCTCTTCAGCCCCCATCAGCTCCCTGCAGACCCCTCAGGGTAGTGCACTCTCATCACAGGCCATTGGATACGAGGGATTTGAACAGTTCCTGAAAATCTATCTGGAAGTGGATGACGTCCCCCGTCACCTAAGCTTGGCACTGTTTCAGTCCTTCCACAATGGTCAATGCTCAAATGAGACTTTGCTGCAAGGTACGGCTTAGCAGGTCGGATGGAGCTGGGCCTGTGGAAGAAAAGTCAAGTTAGTATTGGGTTGGGGAGGAGGGTTGAATTGCGTCCCTCGCTGTGGAAGATCAGGAGAGAGTGGCAGAGGGTGGTCAAGCTGGATTAGGACCTCGAAGGGAGAAAGTTAAAAGAGGAAAGCTGGAATAAACTAAAGAGAAGGAAAGAGCCAAAGTGGAAAGAACCCTGACTGCAGTCCCACTGTACTCTTCTGTGGCAGATGTGGTGTGTCTCAGTGACGTCTCCTGCTACTTCTCCCTTCTGGAGGGTGGCCGGCCGGAAGACAAACTAGAATGTGAGTGAGTTGCCATTTTACACCGGGAAAGGGGAAGAAGGGAAAGGGAGAGCTGTTTCCTGCTTCTTTTGGAATTCCTAAGGGCTGACAGGGCCAGAGAGTGGAACTGTTTCTTCTGTTCCCCCAGACATCAATTTTTATTTCTGTGCATCCTCATGCCGATAGCCTCAAAATTTTCAGGCTAGGGCAATAGGTGATGTCACCTCTGTCAGCTTCACCACAGGCCTTCAGGCCTGTTTCCCCTCTGTTTTTGACTCCTTTCTTCAGCTCCATCCAAAACTGTAGCTCTCCCCCTAGCTCTGTGTTTCCCCTGTATTCTGGTATGAATTCTTTGGGTATCTCTCACAAACTGACCTTGGTCTTCCTAAAACACCCCACAGTTACCTTCAAGCTGTATGACACGGACAGAAATGGGATTCTAGACAGTTCGGTGAGTTGTGGGACGTGTAGGGAGTGGGCAAGGGAGTGTGTTTCCGTTTGTCTGGGTCCTCCTGCCCCAACTCTTGCAGGGTTTTAAACAGAGAAGGGGCTGAGAAAGTGAGAGAGGATTCTCCAAGCATGTGCAAGCCCCCTGCCTTTGATCCCTGGTGTGAGAACACAAACTCGCACGGGCATGTACACACACACACGCACAAGGGAGTAGGTCTTAAGCTCCTGATCCCTAAAAGAGAAGGCCAGAGATCTGAACAAGGGGCTGCCTTTCAAACATACCAGCACGCTGTTTACTTGGCAGAGGCCCTTGACAATGAAAGGGTGGGTCTAGGGATGAAATCCAGGATTCCAGATTTCTGGAGAAGAGTTCGAGGAGGAGTAATGGAGAGGATGTGGCTGTGATTCTTCCCCTCTTTGCCTCAGGAAGTGGAAAAAATCATCCTCCAGATGATGCGAGTGGCTGAATATTTGGATTGGGATGTGTCTGAGCTGAGGCCGGTGAGGCGGTTACTTCCTTCCCGTCCCTCGTTGTACTTTTGCACCCTCAGATTCTGCATCCGCCTCACCCCTTGTCTGCGGGGATGCCTATGGCTGTGCTGGGTGTGTGTAGAGACACCGGAGAGGTGCCTGAGAGACCACGCGTACTAAAAGTCTTTCCCACTCTCTGTTCAGATTCTTCAGGAGATGATGAAAGAGATTGACTATGATGGCAGTGGCTCTGTGTCCCTGGCTGAGTGGGTCCGGGCTGGAGCCACCACGGTGCCACTGCTAGTGCTGCTGGGACTGGAGATGGTGAGCGGCGAAGGCTCATGAGGATGGGGAAGGCAGCCGCCTCGGGTGCCAGAGGTCGGTCCTCCAGGGTCTTAGGCACGTCCTAGCATCCTCTGTGCCCTCCCAGACTCTGAAGGACGACGGGCAACACATGTGGAGGCCCAAGAGGTTCCCTAGACCAGTCTACTGCAACCTGTGCGAGTCGAGCATTGGTCTTGGCAAACAGGGGCTGAGCTGTAACCGTGAGTGTTGGGACCGGAGGATGGATGAAGAGGGGTGAAGAGGGGAGCTCAGCCATCTGCAGGAGCGGGGCCTTCTGAACTTAGAGACCTGGGTTTGAATTCTAGTTTTGCCACTCACTAGTTATGTGAACTTGGAATACCCAACTATTTTTCCTTCTTTCTTCCTTCCTTTCTTTCTTTCCTTTCTTTCCTTTCTTTCTTTCTTTCTTTCTTTCTTTCTTTCTTTCTTTCTTTCTTTCTTTCTTTCTTTCCTTTTTCTTTCTCTTCCTTCCTTCCTTTCTTCCTTCTTTCTTTCTTTCTTTTTTCTTTTTGTGGTACTGGGGATCAAATTCCAGACTTTATGTATCTTCTTGGAAAACCCAACTCCCTCCCTCCGTTCCTCCCACTCTGTCTCTCTCTGTCTCTCTCTCTTTCTTTTTTTCTTTTTGTGGTGCTGGGGATCAAACCCCAGACCTCATGTATCTTCTTGGAAAATCCAACTTACTCCCTACCCCCCCTTTCTTTTTTCTTTTTGTGGTGCTGAGGATCAAACCCCAGACCTCATGTATCTTCTTTCAGTTGTAGTTTTCTTAACTAAGGAAAATGAGGTAATTGGGGCCAGGGATTTAGCTCAGTTGTTCTGCCATCTGCCTTGAAACTCAAGATCCCAGTTTGATCCCTGGTACCACATACCACAGTGCCAGGCGTGGTGGCTCACACCTGTAATCCCAGCACTTGGGAGGCAGAGGCAGGAGGATTGCTGAGTTCCAGGCTTGCCTGGGCTACACAGTGAGCTCAGGGCCAGCCTGAACTACAAAGCGAGACCATGTCTCAAAAAAAAAAAAGAAAAGAAAACAAAATGAGGTAATTGTGACCATTAAATCAGTTGATGCCAAAGAATATGCATCACGTAGTGTGTGCATGTACTGTAAAATTCAATTAAACTTATTGTTGTTATTATTATTATTCTAGTTAGACTTGGGTATTGCTTGCATCACCCAGCTCCATTGCTGGTGACACATGGATGATGTGGGACAGGCATGGGGTAGTAGTGGTTCTTTTAGAAGAAAGATTGAGGAAAAGACACAGGTCTCAGAGAGGAGCCTTGTTCAGAAACACTTTAATTCACTGCCACACCCTGACAGCAAGGGATTACCTGTCCTGTTGTCTGAGTGACTCTTCCTCACTTGGCACTTAAGGCAGGGTGGGGGAAGGACTGCAGATATGCCTCTGACCTTCTTTCCTCTCTCCCAGTCTGTAAGTATACTGTTCATGACCACTGCGCCATGAAGGCCGCACCCTGTGAAGTCAGCACCTATGCCAAGTCTCGGAAGGACATTGGTGTGAGCGACCCCCCCCCCACATTGTCAACCCGTTCTTGGCCTTGTCCCTGGCGTGGCACCCTAAGCCCTGCCCCCTCCTCTGTACTGGGATCCTCCCAGACAAAGCATTGCCTTTCTCCCAAGGTCCAGTCACATGTGTGGGTGCGAGGAGGTTGTGAGTCTGGCCGCTGTGACCGCTGTCAGAAAAAGATCCGGATCTACCACAGTCTAACCGGGCTGCATTGTGTATGGTGCCACCTAGAGGTCAGTTTGGGAGCTACCCCTCCAAGATATATGCCTTTGGACCCTTCCCATAGCTGTCCCTGCTCTAAAGGACTCCTTGTTTCCGCCCCTGATTTCAGAGTGGCAAGTCCCGTGCTTGATCTCTGTGGGCACATCCTGTGTTTTCAGATCCATGATGACTGCCTGCAAGCCATGGGCCCTGAGTGTGACTGTGGGGTGCTCCGTGAACACATCCTGCCCCCATCCTCCATCTATCCCAGTGTTCTGGTGAGAACCTGAGGCAACGGTGGGAAAGGAAGGGACAGGAGAGCCTCCTGGATTTCCCACGCCACTTCGAACAGGGCGCCTCTCCTTCTAAGATTCAATCCAGACCCTCCTTTTGGGGATTCACATATAATCCAGCTTTCCTTCCCTCTGCTTTGCTCCCTTCCCAGGCATCTGGACAGGAGCGTAAACAGAGCAAAACAAACCAGAAGTCCATGGATGACTTCAACGTGTTCACGTCAGAAGCTCTGCGGGTACAGGGCCAAGGGGCTGGGGCTTCCTGGTGTGGCCAGTCTGGGGCTGGTGCCCACATGGGAGGGACTGAAGTGGGAAAGCCTGGGGGCTCCTTCCTATGAGGGAGGTGAAAGGGTTGTAAAGGACACCCTGTCTCCTCGGCCACCTTATCTCTGAGAACATCCTGGTTTGTTTATCCTTCTTTTCTTCCTGCCTCAACCCTTGCAGATCGAGCCTGTTCCTAACACTCACCCACTTCTAGTCTTTGTCAATCCTAAGAGTGGTGGGAAGCAAGGGCAGAGGTGAGAAGAGATGTCCGAATCCTCCGAGGGGGAGTGGGAAGGTCAGAGCTTGGAGGAAGGAAGGGAACGTGGTGTATGATTGGGGCCCCTCGAACAGGATGTTAACAAGGGTATAGAATATCTCTTTCACTTCACCCCACCGTGAACTTTCCTTTTCCCCTCATACAGGGTGCTTTGGAAGTTCCAGTATATACTAAACCCTCGGCAGGTGTTCAACCTCCTGAGGGACGGTCCTGAGCCGGGGTAAGTATAGGTGAGGGCCGTAGCATGGTGTTTTTGTGTGTCTGTGCACCTGTATAGGCTGAGAAGGAGCAGGAAAGAGTGCATGTTGGGAGAAGAGGCCTAGCAGACTCCAAGGGGCCCAAATTCAGAATCCTTCTTTCCCCGAGATCCCTGGGTATCCCCTCTTCTCGGCCCTCTGGCCCATCTTTGTCTTGCTCTAAAAGGATAAAGATACCGGGTTTTTCCTAACCACAGCAGAGTAGCTATAACTCTCCCCCATTGTCTTTTTCTCTGTTCTTAATAGAAACTCAAGGCCATTACTATTATTATTATCATTATTATTACTGGAACTGAACCCAGGGTATTGAACCCAGAGCTCTACTGCCGAGCTATACCTCCCAGCCCAAAACTCAAGTCTTCTGACAGAAGGGAAGAAGGTCACCATAATGAGAAATAGGAAGTAACCTGCCTGTCCAGGAGTCAAGTAACCTCTACCCTGTTATCCTTCTTTCCCTTCTTTCTCCCTTTTTGTCTCAGACTCAGATTCTTCAAAGATGTTCCTAATACCCGGATTCTGGTGTGTGGTGGAGATGGCACAGTAGGCTGGATTCTAGAAAGCATTGGTCAGTGTGAGGAGAGCTCTGGCAGGAGAAGGGGGCAGTGATACCCCAGGGCCAGCTCCCTCCATCTGTCTCTTCACCTGCCTCCCCAGAAAAGGCCAACTTACCTGTGGTACCACCTGTTGCTGTGCTGCCTCTGGGCACTGGAAATGACCTGGCTCGTTGCCTACGGTGGGGAGGAGGTAGGTAGTTAGAAACTGTTTTGCCTGGGAGTGGGGGGAGTTGGGTAGGAAGAGGAAGGCTTGCAGGGAAGAATCTAGGCATCTGATGTGGACAGAGGAGAAGGGAAGCACAGATGACTGTGGACTAAGGTGGAGTGACAAAACACAAGAACTTCGGAAAAAGTAGGCACCACATTTGGAACCTAGAAGAATCCAGGGTGACAGTTCTTTTCCTTATAAGCCTAAAAATATTTGTTTCTCCAAACAACTCTTGGGAGTCAGAGGATCAAGAAATATAGTGTGTGGGGGGGGTAAGAACAAAATGGAGATAAAAGTCTTGTGTAAGAACTAAGGCAGACAATAAAGCAGGAGCTTTTCCACGATTCATTCTTTTGTTCATTCAGCTAGCTTTTCACTCATACTTATTCATTGATGCGCATGACTTCTGTCTGAGTCTATTACAACAGTCTCCCAACTGCCCTCCTCTTTCTAATCTCTTACTCCTTTTAAAGGAAAAATTTCAGGAATGCACTGGTACATGAAGAGGTCAGTGTAGGGCACTTTGGTGTCTGAGTTATCTTGGGGTCAAAGCTGTTGGGTTCAGAGTCCAGCTCAAAAATCTTGCTGGAGATTAAGGAACAGAGCTCTACTAAGAATAGGAGGGTTCCTGGGTGGAGAAATTGGTGTAAGGCCAGAGGAGCCACAAATCACTGTGGTGGTTCATTGGGGAAACAGAGTCATTCACTGTGATTGGGATCTAGGGTGTGAGGAGGTGCAGATTATGGAGGTTATGAAATTTGATGACATGGAGATTTTAGCCATATCTTGCTAGAAATCCCAAGCTGACAGCTCACAGAGATAATTCTGCCTGGTTTGCCTTAACAGTGTTCTTTCTTTCTTTATTCATTTACTATTTTATTTTATTTTGGTGGTACTTGGGATTGAATCTAGGCCTTTGCACTGAGCCACATCCTAGCTCTTTTTAATTTGTTTATTTGATGGAGTTTGGGTTTTTTTTTTTTTTTTTTTTGCGGTACTGGGGATTGCACTCACAACTTTGTACTTGCAAGGCAGGCAGTGGCTTCACTGAGCTAAATTCCCAGTCCTTGAATTTGTTTATTGAAGCAGGCTCTTGCTAGGTCACTAAGTTGCCCAGCCTGGGTTCACACAGAATTGCTTATCCTAGTGGAGCGCGTGTTCTTCAGTTCACGCACTCTCTTGGCTCTGCGCACCAGTTATTTGCTTTACCTTTAGAGCCACTGAGACCTCGAACTGTGGGAGAACGCTGATATAAATAAAAGAAAAAGCGGGGAGATTGCTGGGCATGGTGGCACAAGCCTGTAATTCCATCACTCAGGAGCCTGAGGCAGGAGGATTGAGGCCAGCCTGGGCCACATAGTGAGATCCCGTGTCCCCAAAAAAAACAAAAAAATAAGACTCTATGTTTATATCATAATGCTGCTATAACAAATTACACAAACAGTGGCTCAAGCAACACAGATTTTTTTTGTCTCCCAGTTCATGGGGGTCAAAAGTTCCAAACGAGTCTCATTGGACTAACAGGAAGGGATCAACAGGGCTGTGGTTTGCTCTAGGGACACTGAGGCAGAATCCTTTGCCTTTTCTTTTCTTTTCATTTTTTTCCTTTTTGAGACAGGGTCTCGCTTTGTAGTTCAGGCTGGCCCTGAGCTCACTATGTAGCCCAGGCAAGGCTCGAACTCAGCAATCCTCCTGCCTCTGCCTCCCGAGTGCTGGGATTACAGGTGTGAGCCACCATGCCCGGCACTGTGGTATGTGGTATTGACTGCTGGTGGGCGTGAGTCACCACGCCAGCATTGTATGTGGTTACTGGGGATCTGGGGATCGAACTCAGGACCTTGCACTTGGGAGGCAGGCGCCGGAACCACTGAGCTGAATCTCCAGCCCTCCTTTGCCTTTTCTTTTCCAGTTTGTAGGGACTATTTGCATTCCTTGGCGCCCTCCAGCCGCTCCCAAACAGTAAGGTTATCATTCCAACCTCTTCTTCTATTGTCACATCTCTTCCTATGACTTCTATCCTGTCTCCCTTTTTGGTTTATTTACTTTTAAATTTTTGGTTGGTTAGGGATTTAGCTTAATGTGAAGGTCCTGAATTCAGTCCCCAGTACTGGGGAAAAAAAATACATACTAGCATGTATCCACAAATCAAGGGAGGGAGGAATGGAATCCCAAACTTTACGGAGTAGATTTCAGGGAACTTTCACTTTCTTGGCATGTATATCTGAATTTTTTTTAACCACAAGAATTTATTATTTTTGTAACCAAGG
>PVIC010052289.1:0-12223 GCA_004025085.1 Thryonomys swinderianus | reverse complement strand
TACATCTTTGCCAAACTTTGAAAATATAAGACCTTTGGGATCAGATAAAAAGAGTTATATATAAAAATTACTTTACAGACTGGCACGTCCAAATTATTTCTTTAATCTCAGCTACTCAAGATGCTATCCTGGGAGAATCATGTATTTGAGGCCAGCCTGGACAATATAGCAGAACTCTGTCAAAAATAAATGAATAACCAAATTAGCAAACATATAAGTAGTAAAGTAAATAAGTAAAAGATTTTATTTAATAGTAGTGATTACAATAATTAATATTATTGTTCAGATCACATACTATACAAAATGATGTGCTAAACAGTAATACAGCTAATGATATTTCACATATTAATTTATATTTTAATTGACTTATTGGTACACTTTATACATACATTATGATAATGTTCAATATTGAGACTCGGTACCTGTACATGAGACATCTTGATTCTCATTTTTCTCCTTTCCCCTGATCTCCCTACAACCCCCACTCATTATATACATAAACTGTGTTTCCTTTTTTTAACTATCAAATTTTTTCTTTTCTTTCTTTACTTTCCCCTACTCACTTTTTCCTTTTTGACCATTTTCTTATTTCATATTACATATATTTTGGCATCACTTACATGTTCAGTTTTTCATACCAGAGAGAAGATATAGTATTTATGCATCTATATCCTATGTATTTTACTGCAAGAAAACTTGAAATAACAAGTTCTAATACTAAATATAGGTAACACCAAGTACTTGCTCAAAGGTCTTACTACACAGATGTCTAATCTATTATCTGAGCCAACTCCTCATTTATTTTATGAGTATATCCTCAAGGTGCATCCATATGAGTATAATGACTCAAATTTATCAAAACTTGTGGCTGAGTAATACACCATATTATAGGGCTGTTTTCATAATCTAGCTATTACAAACTGAGCTGCTATAAACATGGGTGCACATATGTCATTGTGATATGAATCTTTTAATTCTTTCATGTAAATAACCAGCAGGGAAATAGCAGAGTTAAATGTGATCTCAAGACCTAGTTTTTTGGTTTGTTTTTACATTTTATCTTTATTGGTACATTGTATATGCACATCATATCATGATCATACTCAATATCGGGAATTGTACCAGTATATAACATAATTTAATTCTCATTTTTCATTCCCCTACCCACCCCCAACCCCCAAGCTCTAAATATGTAGGTTTTGTTTCCCTTTTGTATTACCATCACATTTTTCTTTACCCCCTCATTGCTCACACCTCCACCTATTTCCCTTTGAATATTTTCTATTTCACAGTAACCATCATACATTCTAGAACTCATTAATATCTTCAGTTTCTCATACCAGATATGATATTTACACACCTGTGACCTATTTATTTCACTTATGAGTCTATCATGAAGGTACATCCATTTGAGTATACATGACTCAAACATCATTCTTTGAGGCAGAGTAACACTCCCTTTTATAGAAAACCACATCTTTATCCAGTCTCCAGTTGATGGACATTTGGGTTGTTTTTACTTTTGTAGGTGTTTAAATTTTTACGTATGGCTACCTTAGCCATTCAATTTGATATACTAAAATTGTATAGTCTGTTTTTTTTCAATGAAACTGTGTCTTATATTACCTGAGACTGGAATGTCTAAGAATAATATGTCAGTGTTTTTATCGTCTTCACTGATGACAACTTTTCACCACATATCCAGATGTGATAAGGATAAAATAACTCTCCAGAAGTTCTTCTGTAAGGACATAGACCTGATTTACTTCCCAAAGGATCCACCTCCTCATAGCAGGATTTTGGATGTAGAATTTGAGCATGTAAATTTTGAGAGGACACAGATATAGATTTAGATCATTGGTTGTGAAATATTTGTTGGGATTATGCCATTATTTTACATATACATTTCTAGACTGATTTAATCTCCAGAATATTTTTCACTTTTAAAATTTTTAAACAGAGCACATTAATAATATGGGGTGGTGACACTGATTTTGGGAAAATGGCTTGTATGTTCATATATCTTTCTCGTTTCCAGACCTATTTCCCAGCTCTCACCTCCTGCCTTTGCTAAAGATTTGTTCCCAACTTCAAAAATCTATTTAGTTCCCTATAGCCTTTCATTTTGCTTGTTCACTTGTGTTTGTCCTGTAAGCACATCATGCTACATTTAACTTCCTATGTTTGGTTTATTTTGCTTAACATGATGATCTCTAATTCCATCCATGTTCTGCAAGTGGCATTGTTTTATTTTTTTATCCCATAATATATTCTATCATCTATTCTTTTATCCCATTATTTTATCCCATCATATGCACTTTATTCTTTCACAGGCTGACAGACATCTGAACTATTGTCACATTTTAATAATTGTGAACGATACAGTGATACAAATGGGCATGCACATATTTCTCTAACATGTTGCATTTAATTATTTTGGGACTATACCCAGGAGAGATGCAGCCAACTGGTAATAAATAAGGTATTAAAAATATAAAGTTCTCCTTTGTTCATGGATTAGCAGAACTAATGTTGTCTTTTTTAGATAATTTTATTGGGAAATATTTCTAGCACATAACGTTTAACTTACTCTGGTGACTTGGTATGTGCATATAATACATTTTAGCTCCTTCTTCATTTTTCTCCCTTACCTTACTACCCATTCCACCCATCTCTTGATCTTGCTTCTGCCTATACATGTTTGCAGTACATGATATTTGAGTTCTTTGTGTGGAGTGGTTACTTGTACATAACACATCTTAGTTCCTTTTTTCAGCACCTTCTCCTCCCTTTCTCCTTCCCCCCATGCCTACATTTCTGTCCCTTTGAGAATAATTTATCTTTTTATTTCCATTTGCATATCTTTTATCATGCTCTTTACTTTTGGTTTCTCATATAAAGGAAACAATATGATATTCTGCTGTCTGATTTATTTAATATAGCATTGTAGTCTCAAAGTGCACTCATTTTCTTATACATAACTCAGCTTTTCTTTGATTATAATAGAATAATAGTCCAGTGTTTGTAAGTACCAGTTATTTCTCCATTCACTAGTTAATGGACACATTAGAAAAAACTGTTAATAGATAGAAAGTTGAGTCTGGATTCTAATCACAGAATGTACTAAACTAAAATAAAAATGGATCAAAGAACTAAATGTTAGAACAGAGAATTTTAATCTGCTGGAAAATAAAATAGGTAAAATTCTTGAAGTCACAGGTGCAGTGACTTTCTGAGCAGAACTTTGCACAAGAAATGGGATGACAATCAACAAATGGGAACATATCAAATTAAAAAGGTTCGGCACAGCAAAAGAAACAACCAACAGGGAAAATTCACCTTACAGAATGGGAAAACAATTTTGTCAACCATTCCTTGGGAAAAAAGATTAATATCTAGAATTATACAAAGAACTAAAAAAATAAGTTCTAAAGATAAAAGATCCAACCAAAACAAATGAGTGGACACTAAACAGAACTAATATTGTTAAAATATTATAATATCAAAAGAGATTTACTGATTAAATGCAACCTCTACTAAAATACAAACTTTCCTCACAGAACAAAAGAGTTCTAGCTTGTGTATGAAATCAAAGAAGATCCAACATAACAAATGCAATGCTGAGGGGGGAAAAAGCAATGCTGGAGGCATCACAGTGCGGTATTTCAAGTTATACTACAAAGTTGTAGTAACAAAAACAACATGAAAGTGACACAAAAACAGACATGGAGACCAGTGGAATAGAAGAGAAGACACAGAGATAAAGGCACACCAGCAGCCATCTGGTTTTTTTGTAGAAGAACCAAAAATTTATGCTGGAAAAATGAAATCCTCTTTAACAAATCATGCTGGGGAAATGAGATAGCCACATGTGGAGGATTAAAACTAGTTCCCTTTCTTTCGTTCTATGTTAATATGAAAACAAAATTTATCAAAGACCCAGATACAAAGTGAAGGAAACACTTGACACTAGAGGCACAGGAAAAGCTTTCAAGAGTAGGATACTATTAGCACAAAATGTAACACTGAGAACTAACAAGATTATATCAAGAACTAGGCTAAAAGAGCATGTATAAGGGGGGAGGAGGGGGGAGTGGGTAGGGATATGGGTAAAAATGAGAATTAACTTGTGGCATATACTGGTACAAATTTCCCAATGTTATATGTGATTTTGAGATGTATATAAATTGTACCAATAAAGAATTCAATTAAAAAAAAAGAACTAGGCTTCATAGAGCAACAGTGGAGAATGAAGACAGAAACATCTACAATAGGAAAAGAAGAATTTTGCTAGCTATTCTACTGATGGAGTACAGATTAAAGAACTAAACCAAAGGATTCAATATTTAGACACCCCTCCCTTTAAAAAAAGACCCCGTCACAAAATGGACAATTGAAATGATAGACAGTTGTCAAAACTGTCAAACTGAATGATGATGGATCCCAGGTACCTGATTACCACGGACTCTTTCCAATGTATTGTTTTCCTCTACCTTTTCAATGATAGAATGATGAAAAGTTATAGAAATTTCACATTTTGTGAGATAAGCAATTGAGCGATAAAGTGTAGAATCTGATTAACACATTGTTTGAGTGGGTGCTGCTTCATGTGACCTGACATCCATTGGAGTTTTACAGTTCACATTTACTAGGCCATGAAAAAGAACCTCAGTTCATTTCCAAGAATCATAAAACAGAAATAAAGGAAAGGGGAAAGGGAATGTGAATAAAAGACAGCCAAGGTAGGGGTTGTAGATGGAGATTTTTAAACTATAAACTGTTGAAGTAAAACATGAGGGAAGTATTATGATAAGGAGACCTGCCAAAGACAGAGAAAATTAATGAAGAAAAATTTCAAAACCAATACTCTGAACTGTCACCTTCATAGTATTTCAAAAAGTACAAGTCAAGCAACGGACTGAATTATTTTCAGTGTTCCTGTTTTCAAGTGTATCCGTTTAACTGAAAACTGTCTGGGTCTGAACTACAAAGGTCAAGGCTGCAGAAATATTTACCATTAGATTTAAAACTTTCATACAAAGTTTTCCTTGGGTACTTCTGCTTGTTGATTACCTTGCTGTACTAAGTTGGAGTACAAGTTCTTACTTTTCCCATATTCCTTCTATAGTCTCACTTAATGGAATTTTCCCTTTCATATTCATGTTTTACTTATATTTTAAGTGAATATGTAACAAGCAGATATCATTCAAAATATTTGTATTGGTGTAATAATATTTCTAATGTGAATACTTTTTTTATTTTTTTATCTACTCCAACAACCGAGGAAGTCAAATTCCTATCATAGCTACTAATTGCTAAGGGAATCTGATTCATTTCTACCTCCATTCAGTGGGACCATTGTAAATTTATCAGAGAAAAATTGAAAGAAATACTGGGAATTATTTCTAATATATTAAGGAAACCTGGGCACTTATTGGAAGGATAGAAGTGATCCCCTATACAATGAATTAATATATAGCCTAAAATATGTTTCCATATAATTGATCAATTGCTAATTAGTTAAATTATTTCTATTACTTCAAAAATAATTAACAGAGATCAGATTGTCTTTGTGTGACTTCTCCAAAAACCAGACTTTGCATCAGTGATAGGGACTTAGGAATTTCATTTGATGTGATTCAGAAATACATGGTATGATGGAATAGAGATAAGCATGCATCTTTGACACTGTTGTCCTTGAGAAGTGAGTGCTATTATTTCTTAGCCTTATAAATGTTTAAGTCTAATCTAGATGAGACTACTTCAACCAATAAAATACAATCGGAATGTATGACAAAGCAGATGTTTTGTAATCACTGAAGCTAAATATAAGAGATTTAGTTGCTTCACCCTGGCATGTTAGGACAGTCACACCAAGGGTCTTATATCTCTCTATAAAAGGTCGCAAATATAGTGACCTTGCCATAGTCTCACCTGGGTACCATGTTAATTTTAAAGCCTTGCTTTTTGGCCTTTTTAAAAATGTCTATTTATTTTCATTTTTTATTGTTTTTTGATACAAAATACTATTTATATATATTCATATATATATATATATATATGCCATTATAACTGTAGGTAAAGATTTTATAACAAAACTCTTAAAGCACAAATCATAAAGAAAAACTGATAGAGTCAACATGTTAAAATTACAACAATTTACCAAATCTAAGACACCTGTGTAAGAGTTAACCTGCATGAGTCTGGTGTGCATAATCTTGTTGTACATAGGAAGGCTGGGAGGTCCTAACCTCCTCTTACCCAGTTTACTTCTCAGAACTATATGTATATAATATTATGTATTTACATAGTATGATGAAATAATATGCCTTACTGTTTCTAGCTTAAGTTCTATACTTAATACATTTCAGACTGAATGACAATTGATTTTAACTTTATCCATCACATGAGAGGCTAAATTTCAACTCTTGTGTTTTACAGGAAAGGCTTCTTAAAACTGTAATTCCTGAACTGTTCTTTGCATATTGAAAATATCTGTCTGTGGTTTGAATAACTTAGATTGAATTTTGCTGGATTTTAAACTAAAAGTCATATTTTCTTTTTTGGAGGACTTTGTAGGTTGTCTTCTAGCACTAAAGAGTGCTACTAAGTCTAATATGAAAATGAATTTTCACCTAATGATAACTTGATTTTTTCCCTAGACACACACAGAATTTTTTCAGTGTCTTTGAAGTCCATTAACACTAAACATATGTTTAACAGTCAGTGTTAAACAGTCAGTATCAACTTCCCTTGAAAAGCTGAATTCTTTCTGTCTGTAGATCCAGCGTTGCTTCTAGTTCAATAAAATGTCCTAGTATTAGAATTTGAAGTAGTCTTTCCTGTTCCATTTGTCATATTCTCTTCAGAGACACCAATTGCTTTCATTCTGGAATTCTTTTATTCAGACTCCATTCTTACTATTCTCTCTTTTATCATTTTATAACCTACTATTTTCCATTTAATTTTCAGCTTTATTCTTTATATTCATCAAAGCACTTAGAAATTACTTTTCTTCCTTTCTTTCTTTTAAAAAATATTATATCCAGGCCCACCAGCCCACTGTATCCCAGAGTGGCGCCTATTTTCATTTTTTAGTTGAATTCTTTATTGGTACATTTTATATACAGCTCACAGTCACACTCAGCATTGGGGAATTTGAACCAGTATATGACAGAAGTTAATTCTCATTTTTACCCATATCCCCCCCAACCCCCACACCTTATATACATACTATATCTTTTTCTTTCCAAATCATATTTATTCTTTCCCCTCATTACTTTCCCCCACCACATTCCCTTTGAATTTTTCCTATTTTACAAAATATATCATTCATTCTAGAACTCATTTACATCTACAGGTTCTCATACAAGAGAAAAGATACGATATTTACATATCTGGGATCTCTTTATTTCACTTATTAGTGTGTCCTCAAGGTGTGCCCACTGGGTCAGGGATTTAGCTCAGTGGTTCCAGCATCTCTTGGCCTTTGTTTTTGACCCTTCGGCCAGAGAGTACTCTCAGGCAGCGTTGAGGGAAATCATTAGCGTGCAAGGGATCTACTCTTAGAGAATACAGATGTGGTAACCAGTAGTGTCTGTTAACATGGGCACCTCAGTTCTGAAGTGTTTGACTCCACAATTCATTTGATTCTGATTGCAGTTATTCGTACATGGGATTTTAAAGCCTGTCAGCACACAGTTTTCTTTTCTTGCTCTGAACCAGAGAAAGGTCCTGTTAGACACACATATGAAGTGAAACTTCATCAGAACTGAGTGAAGGAAACATTTATTTGAAACACAAACAAGATCTCCTGTTGTAACATCACAGATAGACAAGAGATGTGGGGGAAACAGGCAGAATTCTTCCAGGCCTGCAGAAGGAAAGGGTTAAGATCAACAAATCTTAGATACCTGGCTTCTTAATTTTATCTATCTTTAGGGTCAAAATGTATTTTTTTTTCTGCAGAGGATTTTTAATTCTTGGGAGATAGAGTAAAATCTCTTCCCATGGAGTGGATGCAGCAAGTGTCTAAAGAAGGGCCAGAAGAGTAGTAGATAGAACAGAGTTGTCACAGGACTATCAGAAACTACAAAAAATCGGTACAAACTGGGTAGTGATGATACATTTGTAAAATGCTTAATTGTTCTAATACAACCTAATAAAGCCAGCAGAAACTGCTGTACCTCCTTCTCCCAGGACCAGAAATAGAAGGTGCCCTTAACACAGGACATAACCCATTGCTTTTATGGTGTAGGGGGGTTGGACACACTCAGATGTAAGACAAGAGAAGAGGTGCATCTCTCACTGATGGGATCTTTTTCTTCTATGAGGGAAAAGGCAGCTTTTTCATCAAAAGGTTCTAGAAGAGTTAGGACAGTTTTGCTAGAGGATCTCAACTGTGGACAAATTCCCTAACGAAACACACACAATTTTCCTTCAGTACAACTGAATAAAGGTAAAGTACCAACTGATTAACTCCTGATATCTTCACCTGGCAGTTCAAAACGGATCCTAACAAAATACTCTAATTCAACAATAAAGCCAGCAAATAACAGAAGATGTTGCTGCCTGTTGACTACTTCTAGGATATCTCATAGTATGATATATGAGAAAGGTAAAAAAAATGATTTTTTCTGTGAAATTCTTTTACCAAATATTATAATTTCCAAAATATTCCATATATTTCCAATATAATTTCCAAAATATGTGTACAGGGCTCTGTACACATTAAAACAATTACACATAGCAATGACTTCTATCATGTAGATTTGTATTCTGCCTCATTTTTCCTTTGTGTTTCAAATCATTCACTAAAATGGAAGAATTTAAGAATTCTGTTGCACAGTACAAACCCTGTACTGTTACTTAAAAGAAAATATTGATTGATCTTGCTTCTTTAAAGTTGTTCAAGTTAATGATGGGAATTACATAGTGTACTCATTATTGCTTTTGTTGCCTGAAAAAGTCCTGAAGAGTAATTTAAATATATTTTATTTTCTTTTTAACTGACCATTTTGTCCTTTATGTTATTACTTGGTTTGGTCTAACTGATTGGCTATCTTACTGATAAGCAATCTTCAGTTTCTATTGCTCCAGTATTCTTTTTACTTAATTAGTTTTAGTGACTACATCATTTCTTGTTACATAGAGATTCATTTTTAAAGTCCTTTCAGTTTTTTTCTCATACATTTAATGATGTTTAGCAGAACATTTAGCACTATTTGTTTCAGATTCCAGTCTCTTTTGCTGATTGCCTCCATGCATGTATCTTTCTCCTTCTAAAGTTTCTGAGAAATAAGCACTGATATTTTAAAATTTGTCTTCATATCTTTTGTACCTATGAACTTTAGAAATAAGGGATACATTTTCAAGGCTTGCCTTATTAAGTATATAAATACATAAGTTACAAGATGGAAATTGGAAATAGAGAGTAAACTGAAATATTATGAAACCAAATTTTTTCAGATTTCTCAAAACAATTGGATCATTCCTAATTAATTTGACAGAACTATCTCATCAGAGTCAAATAAGCCATTTTCTCATAAAAGCAAATTATAACTGAAATTATTTGTATAGGAATAAATACAAGAGAAACTTGGTGAGAAAAAAAAAATCATGAAACACTATGCTTAAGAAACTGTCTTGTCATTTCTGATGAGAGAAAAGTAAAAAAGTTTGGAAGAAAGTATCAGGCATCCCCATCCTGTGTTCCACATATAGGTTCACAGCTTTGGGGATTGTTGAAATACAAATACAATGTCTCATTTTTGAAATGACTTGTGGCACCTATTTCAAGCCTCACAGTGATCTGCATATTATTTGTGGTGTAAGATATCTGTCTTTGGTGAAAGATTTGACCTCTCCATCTATGGTGCAAAGTATCTTTTGGAAGAAAAATAAATAGGCAATTGTTTTATTTTCAGGAGTTTTTTGTTGTTATCCAAGTAGAAAAATGCTATTTACTCTACCTAATGAAATAAGATTAAAGATAGTAAATATCACTTCTGGCATAATCTGTATATGCTCAATATTTATTTATGCTTTTGCCCAAAACCAAAGTAAAATCATTGGCTCCATGAGGAAGATTTTAGCAATACAAAGGCAAACTGTCCAAATTATTAAGTTTGTGCAGAGGAAATCTGTCTAATAAGGTGCATCTGCTAAGCTCAGAACACATTTCCTAGGAAAATCTGACTTTCTTAACATTTGGACTTTTGATGATCACACTGTTGCTCCTCCTCTCTATTCTTCTTTTCTTTCTCTTAAAAAAAAAAAAAATGTAAACCGATTCTCTGGGGCCGGAGATTTAGCTCAGTGGTTCCGGAGTCTGCCTCGCAAGCGCAAGGCCCTGAGTTCAATCCCGGTAATCACATACAATGCTGGGCATGGTGACTCACCCCCACCAACAATCAACCAGCAATCAGTACCACTTACCACAGTGCCGGGCGTGGTAGCTCACGCCTGTCATCCCAGCACTCGGGAGGCAGAGACAGGATTGCTGAGTTCGAGGCTTGCCTGGGCTACATAGTGAGCTGAGGGCCAGCCTGAACTACAAAGCGAGACCCTGTCTCAAAAAAAAAAAATGTAAACTGATTCTCAACAATTTTTTGACTTACTCGCACATGTTTGCAGGACCTAATGGTCACACTGCCTGTGGCTAATTTTGCATGTGCATTACATATTATAATTTTCACCTTCCCTCCATACCCTTTGCTTTTCCAGCATCATAATCATTTATTTGTGAGAACTATAAAATTACTTATCATATTGAAAAATGAGACAAATAGGCCAAAGAAGGTGTAAAATATGTAAAGCAGTTGTACTAAATCAAGGTGAATTTTTATATATGTAGCCTGGATTACAATCTTTATATTTCTCTTTTTTCTATTATCTCTCATATGTCTTTTATAAATAATATATATATATATATATATATATATATATATATATATATATATATATATATATATATATATATATGGCTTTTTGGAAAAGAAATTATGAACTATTCAGAAATCACTGTATTGTTTGCATATGCCTGTGTTTCATTCCTTTTCTGAGTTGAGATTTCTAGAATTTTCACAAGAGATAATATGAGCAAAGAAAATTGTCTTTAGGGGCATACATGATTTTAAATGCTGGTTTCTTGCCTAGCTATATTAGACCAACTTCTTGAAAACTCTGATAATTTTTCTCTTTTGTTAAGTATGGATGTTAATAATAGAGTTTTCAAAAATAATAGGATAACATATTTGATATGCTTAGCATGAAACTAATAGTTCAATAAATGATAGGTCTCATTAAAATTCTGTTAAACAACATTATTACTATAGTTAAATAGCACTTGTTTTTAGATGCATATTTTATAGTCAAAATATTCTATATTTTTTACTACAGCATGCAATTTATTCATAATTTCTCTTAAATGTATGACCATAGTTTTCCAAAAGACAAGGCTAAGTTAAAATTCTAAGACAATTCTGAAAATACCCCTTTATATATAAATTAATATGTTATTCAGTACCACTGGGTATGAGTAGTCATCAGTGCCAAAGGTAACTGTTTTCTTTTGAGCTACACTTGACTCCTGATTATTTCCTTTATCTGGTGTGAGAAACAGAAGGTGTAAATAAGGTCCAAAATTAATGGTAAGTGTTGTGAAATAAGAAAAATGTTCAAAGGGAAATGGGAATTGGGTGGGGAAAGGGAAAAAAACAATGAAAAGAGAGGAAAATATTTGATGGTAAAAAGGAAAAAAAATGGAAACAAAGCTTATGTATATGGGGGGTGGGTTGATGGAGGGCAGGACATGGGAAAATATGAAATAAGATATATTATGTTCATGTACAAATTCCCAGTGAGGAATGTAATCATAGTATATTCCTAAAATGTACCATTTTTTCCTAAAATGTACCAATTTTTAAAAATGTTCTGAATTTATTAAAATAAATAGAGCTGTAAAAAATGTAAGTAGAGCTTTTGCAAATATTTAGGACAGGGAGATAAGCTGGCGGGAGCAGGGATAGGAGGAGAAGTTTGGAAGAAGAAGAAGAAGAAGAAGAAGAAGAAGAAGAAGAAGAAGAAGAAGAAGAAGAAGAAGAAGAAGAAGAAGAAGAAGAAGAAGAAGAAGAAGAAGAAGAAGAAGAAGAAGAAGAAGAAGAAGAAGAAGAAGAAGAAGAAGAAGAAGAAGAAGAAGAAGAAGAAGAAGAAGAAGAAGAAG
>PVIC010052288.1:0-12215 GCA_004025085.1 Thryonomys swinderianus | reverse complement strand
TACCCTATTAATTAAGCTTGATGATTCACTCTTATACATGGACCCACAGAAAGAGGTTACATCTCCAAATCCTTTCACAGAAAATTGAATCCATTACTCAGTTCTTTTTATAACATGCCCAAGCCATTTCCTGACTAGATTTAAAAATCCCAAGACAAATTAAATTGTTTGCATAATATATTGTACTATCATTTACCCACTCATAGTTATGAAGCACTCATTTTTCATAAGCTTTGTCTTCTTACTGAAATCATTATTTGAATTCAGTATATAGATCCAACTTTGTAAGCTTTAGAAAATATCTATAAGAAGAACCTTGAATTAAATACGAGATATGAAGCTCCTACTCTAATGTCTCCCTCTTCATGTAGATGAACGTAAAATGGAAGATCTACAAATTAGTATTTAAATGTTCTTGGAACAAATATATAGGGAGAACTTTCTTCCTCTTTTGGTTTAATGGTAGCCACACTTGGACATTCAACACGGCTCAAAGAATGTACTAAGTCTTATTCAGTTTCATAATTTTAAGTCTTATTCAATTTCATAATTTATGAAATATATTTAGACAAGAGGAATGTACAGGTTTCTGAGGTGATCAATTTTAATAATTTCACTCAGTCATTTTATATTATCTACACATACATCATAGCATTAATCTGTATCCCATAAAATATAATGAATATAATATTCAATAAAAATTTGAAAAAATATAAATTAAGTGCCTTAAGGAGGGGTATCATCTTCATTCAAATTGGCAAATTCTAAAAGTAGATAAGAAGCAATGTTTCCAGAGTGTAGGAAGAAGTCACCCTAGGCATCCTTTAAAACAACGCAAGGAGATTACCACACCTCTACACCCAAGGCAACATGGCTAATTTGTGAATATTGACCTCAGACACCCATGACAATAAAAGGAGGAAGGAGAGAAACTGGGAATAATAAAAATCTGGAGATGAGGAAGCGGCGCAGCAGGGATAAGAAGCCTGCCGGGCCCGGGGCCTTCGTCCAGAGGGTTCTAGGTCAGCGCCGCCTGGGTCCGGTCCCCTCGGCCCATGGCTGTCACTCTTGCCTGGGCGACCGTGTCGGGCACCTGCTTAAGAGCTGGGTGCTTCGGGTTTCTTACCTGTGCACTGAGACTACGTGTGACAAGGAAGTCATGGAGCTCCATGGAAACAGAAATACAAGTAAAAGTACAAACCACTTAAAAGGCTTGGAATACATACAATGTCAGGTATCTTTGTAAGCGACTTTCATATTAATACAGTCACCTCATCTGAATCTATTCCCCAGTTAACTTGTAGGATAAGTACTTATATTCCTGTTTTAGAAATAATATTTCACAATTTAAATAATTTGTTAAGCGAGTAATCCAAAGTCCCAGAGAAACCGCCCGACACACGCCTGGCTGACCACAGAGGTCCAGCGCTACTGCTGCCTGATTAAAAACCACAACATCCTTCTGCCCGGGAGAAAGTGACCCTTCAGCGGCAAAGGATACAGAGCAAGTCCCTTTATCTAAACGGATCTATTGAAATATTTCATTGTTCACACAGTAATTAAACGAGAAGTGTTATGACAAAAGAAAACAATCACAGGGTGCCTTTGCCGTGGGGTTTAAAGTTTCATCTTGTTCGGCTTTAATTAGATCCCTGTAAGGTGCAGAAACCAGTGTCTGGTTTTCCAATCACAGGAATCCTCTGTAATTAAGTCTTGTAATCAAAACATTGCCTACAAGCAGTTTCCATAAACGGAAGTGCCTAAAGAGGATTTTAAAAAAGAGTTTAAGAGGGATTCTTGGGAGTTATGTTAATAAAATGCTAATGTTCAATCTTAAGTGAAAAACAAACTCAAGTGAGATGTAAAGTATATTTTTAGGATTAAAATGATGCCTCTGTCATTACCCCTGTTGATTCTTACAGACCATTCTGGGGGAGCCAAGTCCTCCCACACAGACACCCTCATCCCACAAAGCCCTGTATGCCCGCCTCTCGCTTGAGTTAGTGTCTTTCACCCAACATAAAGCTTTTAAAGTTGGGCCTGGCATTTAGCTCAGTGGTGTTGTGCCTGCCTGGCAAGCGTAAGGTATTGAGTTCAATTCTGAGTACTGAGGAAAAAAAAAGAACCTTTTAAAATCTATGGTAGTTCTGTTATCCTAATTCTATGTAATGACATCAGCGAGAAGCATTATTATCACCAAAATGGTCTGCAGAAAATAGACTTTTAAGTCCTGAAGGTTGAATCAACAAGCAGCTTGGCTTAGACTCATTGCTTAAGGTGTGTAAAATACCAGAGAATGAACGACTGTCCACTGTGGGTTCAAGGCCCAGGCTTCCTTCACTGAGGCCAGGATTACACACGCACTTAAGTCTCTAGTGGCCTGATGAGGGACGCTGGGACCTAACTTAGGACGTGTTGAGGGGAGAAAAGGCTTAGTCATTCACCATCATCTTTGGATGACACTAGACATAATAGGCCAAAGTACTTTTTGTTTGTCCCCACCGTAACAGAAATGAAACAATTCTTGCCCTGGACCTTTGCTCATTGGAGATCTAGTTATCTTTATTTCCTTTCTGAATATTTAGCCTTTGTCTCTTCGGTAATGATCTTTTGCCAAGAATTACTTCACACCACAGCTTGAATTAATGTCTGTCTCCCATTTGTCGCTGTTTTACTAGCTATGTGAGTGTTAAAGGGTAAATGCCAGTTTCAAAGCTGCTGTCTGTCAAGAGAAAGCCCCAAGAAGGCCAGTGGAAAGGGGATCACAAAAAGCTATACATCTCTCACGGGTCTACAAATCACAGACTGAACTCGGAGAAATTCCATAATGGACACGCAGCACATCCTCAGCCTCCCTCGCTGGCCGATGGCTTTTTCCCTGCCCTGTCTGGGCCTGGTTCCCTGGTCCCTGCTCCTCCAGCTGTCACAGGGTCTGCGTACTGCCCTCCCTTCCACATCTCCACATGCTCTGGATGCCTGCTGGCGCCAGGACACACAAGCAGGCGTGTGGTGACCAGGGGGTGGTAGTGCTCAGGAGTCCAAGTTCGCAACCAGAGAACTGAGAGCACATCCTGCTCCTTTCTAGAGTCGCTGTCTAATTTCACTCCCTGGGCTATGAGATGAGCAAAGAAAGAGAAGCCACTGCTGAAGAGAAGCTACTACTGCGTTGGGACGACTGTGCTTTAGGAAGCCCAACTATGGCCAGAGGGACACATTTGGCAGGCTCTGAGCTCTCCTTCCCAGGACAGCACGTCTCCTGGATTTTGACTCTCTCTCTGTTACCTTGAACACCTAAAATTTACCTCTCAGGTAAGTGGCCCAAGTGTGTCCTCCCATACATAATCCAGCAAGCTTATGAGAAGCACAGTCCACGCTACCCAGGGCAGCAGGTCTAGTCCTTCTCCTAGAAAGTATTATCTCCCCAGGACATAGTAGTCGTCTGTCTCTTTTGCTTCTTCTCTTCCATCAAAAAAATGCACTGGGTTCACTACCAGCTGCGGGAATAGTTTCTGGATGCTGAAATGGCAGATATGTGCTTTACTGTGCAGTTTCAGAGTGTGACAGTCTGGCCTATCAAAGGAAGAAATACTTGGTATAACTGCAAAACTACAAATCTAACCAACTAGCTTTAACATGGTTAAGTTATTGAGTAAAATTAATTGAGCAAATGGTTATGGCATTAGTTTAACCAAATGAATTAATTTTTTTGTAGGTTGAACACTTATTTAAGCAACTAATTGGTGATTTAAGACAGTGTTCACGTGGCCCGAATGTCGGTCACCATCATCACAAGGCTGAATCTAGCCTGGCATACACAAGTGTAAGTATAAACCACAACACGATGTTTAGATAGGTATAACAATACAGGAAAGTGATGGTGAACAGTTATATAACTTTTTAAAATATAGGGCCAACTAATGTCCTTTACTTCATCCAGCATTCACTTTGCTGTATGAAATGTGTCTTTTTCAAAGTTCGATGAGACTTGTGATAATGAAGCTGTGCGTGGACGGGAAGGCAGCTGCTGGAACAGTGCAGTGCTTCTAACCAGAAGGAAGCAACAGGGAAGCAAAATAAATTTGGCTTTAAGAAGCTCCCCAGGAGGAATATTCACGCTTCCAACAATGATATTATGCAACACTGAAGTCATGACATGTTTCTGTCAGATACTGTTGTGGAAAATTCATGGTAAATTTACATTTCCACTGGGGGGGGTGTCAGAAACAGTCCAACCAAATAACTACCTGATTAAGGCCACAAAGACTCATGTCAGTAGTCCAGTGTGCCTTGGCCTTGAAAGTTACATGCTCACTAACGTGAAGCAATCTCTGTCCTTTGTCCCATTCACTCAGAATGTTTAGGAAATAGTTTTAGTGTAAAACAGTACCAATCCAATTTAATCATCTAAAATAGTCCATTTCCCTTAGGTAGAGACCAATAGGGGTCCTTGGGACAGGTTTTTACAAAAATTGTTTCGTTTTTGTTTTTGGTTAAAATTTCAACAGTTAAATTTTCATTCTCTGTGTGACTTGTTAATTCCCTTTATTTAATTCTGTTCCTCTATAAATATTTGTAGTGTGAACCACATGTTTTTGCTTTATTTTGTGAAGCTACAGTTTCTCTATGTAGAAGTTAAAGAAACCAGCTGTGTTAATTAATATTTCCACAACCTGAGAGCATTTCTTCCTGAAAATGGTAGAAGACTCTTTCCACAGTTAAATCTATTCCAGCTCATGACATACTGAAAACAGATCCTAGATTCTGACCAAGGCACAATCCCACATCCCCAAGGGGTGTCGGAGATGCACCTGGTTCCTATTGGTAGATATAAGGAGGAATGTGAGGGATTGGTGCAAGAGGAATAGGAAGTTGTTACCCTCTCAGTGAAATCCTGGAGAAATAATTTCTCCAAAATAAAGATATTTCTAATATTTGAATATGATCTATCCAACAGAAGCTATGAAGCATTTAAAAATTTACTAAGTATACATTATTAATGTGTTTACATATGTTGTTTTATGCAAGGTTTTCAGCCACTCTTCAGAGGAAGTACTGTCAATTCCATTTTTCAAATATGGAAACAGACAAATTACAGAAATTATTTGTTTTTCAAGCGGCAGAGCCAAGATTTGAACCCAGATATCCTCCATCTTTATATTGCAGTGGAACGGTGTGGATTCCCATGACATGAGGCTGGACTCCTGGACTAACAGAAGTACGTAAATGCTGCAAGCCTGAGTGTCCTCCTCTGCGGAGTGGAACGAGGATCAGCTCTTGCCTCACAGTCCCCTCCTCGGCAGCGCCAGTGCCAGGGCTGTCTGGTGCTCTGTTGCAGCCTCAGCAGCTCTCGCCACCTTTGCCCACTAGATGCCCACAGGGCACACCGCTGCCGCCATCACCTCTCAAGGATGACAACCAAGTATGGCTCCAGACAACTCTGGACCTACAGTAAAGGGCTGCCGTGAAGACTTCATCAGGTAACACATGGGAAGAAGCTAGAATTGTGTCTGGGACAAAACATATAATGTAAGATAGGATTTTCATTATAGTGGTGGTGGGTGATTTTATATATATATATACTAACATCTGTACATGTTGTATGTATATGACTAAATATATATATATATTTATATATAGTATATATGTATAAAATATAGTATATATTTATAGTATATATGTGACTCAATTGCATTTGTCTTTTATTTAGGACTAAGTTATGGGGACATAATTGAAGACACATACAAGAGTAGCATGAAAGAATATAACTATTTTATATCTTGCAAACTTCTGATTTTTAAAATTATAAAAAATAAAATTTCCACAAGCCATTTTCTCTTTATTAATGGTTGACATGTAAATTGTATATTTTAAAAGCTAAGTAATTATTTATTTAGGATATCAGAAAAGATATCTCACAAAATCCATATTCAGATTTGAATAGAAGGATTCATCTTTTAAAAGAATATTAAAAATACTTTTTTCTTAGACTAATAAACCCTGAAATGAATTTGAATTTAAGAATATACAGTCATAGATTAGTATGTTCCAGTTACATACTAATGTTAAGATTAAAAATTAAAATAGTTTATAAAATATCTCTTACCTAACGTCTTGACAGGATCAGAGTAATCAGAGTCAGTAAATTGTCCCATGACATTTGTGGCTCTAAATTTAAACCTATGACATCAAATACATGAAATGTCAATAATTTTCACATCAATTTTCTTTTTCTATAAGTAATTTAAAAAATAGTTATGAGAACTTTGTTTAAAAGAAAATGAATTTAGATGTAAATTTTGAAATTAAACCACCATCAAGACAAATGTATATTTGCATGAAATGAATAATTCATTATCTTGCTCTAGTTATATGGAATTTAACAGGTCAGTGACTAAAACATTGGTCACATAAACAGTCATCAGTTGAAGCAAATGAAGCAATCATCTCCCTTATAAATTTATTTGGATTGAATGATTAAACGTGTAAAAATGTTAGACTAATGTACTCAGCAGATATAAAGCATAATAATTGCTATACTTTCCCATACTTAGAGGTGCTGGTGAAACAGACTGCTATAATTATATAGAACTTGTCTCATTTGCATGTAAAAAAATGTGCCTTGTTTCTGTGTATGCACAGTCACATTTGCCTATTTTGTGTTTTTATAATATAATATACAAGAGAATGAATCTTAAAAATGAATGAGGGTTGGAGCTATAGGGAGGGCAGGAGAATGGAGAAAAATGAGAATTAAGATATGTCATTTACAGGTACAAAGCTTCAATGTTGAATGTGATCATAATGTATGTATAAATCATACCAATAAAATCAATTAGAAAAATGAAGCCATCTTAAGTATCCTAATGGACAAATCAAATTTGTCTACAGGAGTAAAAAGAATCAAAAATACATTCAGTACTTGTACACAAACCCTAAAATGAATATAAATATCATACTCCAGATATTGCCAGACATATAGAAATAAAAACATTCAAGATCAGTTTCATCTCCAAAAACTTCCAAAATATAAAGACACCAGAAGATTAAAAATTTAGCCAATACACTATAGTACATGATTTACTCTGTCATTATAAAGTTTGAATTATTTTCTTTGCTTTAGAAAGACTGGATGGGAAAAAAGAAACAAAATAAAAATAGCTAAAACATGAAACTTTCTGATAGATTATCTTCAAAATATTTAATTCAAGCAATAAACTAGAATTTGATCCAGCATAACTGTAATTAACAATAATAGTAACAAGAGATGAGATTTAATTGTCTAATTTTCCTACCCTTTCTTTCCTTTCTTTCTTCTTTTCTTTCTTTCTTTCTTTCTTTCTTTCTTTCTTTCTTTCTTTCTTTCTTTCTTTCTTTCTCTTTCTTTCTTTCTTTCTTTCTCTTTCTTTCTTTCTTTCTTTCTTTCTTTCTTTCTTTCTTTCTTTCTTTCTTTCTTTCTTTCTTTCTTTCTTTCTTTCTTTCTTTCTTTCTTTCCCTTCCTTCCTTGCTTCCTTCCTTCCTTCCTTCCTTTTCTTTGAGACAGGGTCTCTCGTTTTGTAGTTCAGGCTAGCCCTCAGCTCACTATGTTACCCAGGCAAGCCTCAAACTCAGCAATCCTCCTGCCTTTGCCTCCCAAGTGCTGGGATTGCAAGCGTGAACCACCATGCCCAGCACTGTGGTGTGTGGTACTGATTGCTGATAGGTGTGAGTCACCACGCCCAGTATTATTTTATGTTGTTACCAGGATTGAACTGAGGACCTTGCACTTGCTAGACAGGCACTGGAACCACTGAGGTAAATCTCCAGCCCCTTCCCTACCTTTTCTAATGCCTACTTGGCCTGGAACATTAAAAAAAAACTTAATAGTGCTTTAACTACAAGGCAAAAAAACCCATGTATTATAAAAATTTTAAAAATCCTATTTTGAAAATCAAATAAGGTTAAGGCCATTGTTGTAAAAATCATGGTTTTGTGATATAAAAATGATACTGATATGATCAATTTAATAGAATAGCTAAGTCAGCAAAGTATTCAATAAAGCCAAAATATTAGCACTTGTTTTTAATATATTGTTATTAAATTCCAAAATGAAATTCCAAAATGATGGAATAAATAGACAAGAGTCTGGTTATGCATCCAAATGTTTGATGAAATAAGTAGAAGACAATTATTGCTGTGAGTGACATAAAAAGGAAACCACCATTAACTGAAATTATGACAGTGTTTCTAAAAACTAGTACAATAACATGCATGGCAAAGTAATAAGTAAAAACACATTGCTCACATTTATTTCTTCAGAAAAATTAAATTCTCCAACTTACCTAAATCCCTCGATACCTCATTTCTCACATGGCACTTATATAACTTACCACAGCAAATCTTAATTTCTAGCAGACTCGCATGCTTCCCTACAATACTGTATGTTTAGGAAATCAAGGATAATATCTTGATTATCTTCCCATTCCTAGTGTCTGAATAGGGCTACTATACATGACAAACATCCAGTGCTTACTGGAAAGGTGAAAAGCTGGCTTAGACAAGTGGGTGGAAGACACTAGCAAGTGAGCTCACATCGTGCGTGGTTGGTCACAAACCATACTCACAAATACTGCTTCTTTGGCTTTAGAGGTCCATTGCAAATTTTCTCTTCATTGCCAGGAATCATACATGCATTATCAGCACCTATGACATAGATTTCTTCGTTGCCACTGAACTGCGTCTTTCCTTCGATACATGGAGGATTTGGGAAGCCTTCGTTTGTAAAATATGGCCTTGCTTTATTAAAATATGCATCATACCACTTGGTTACATTTCCATCATTCTGAGCTATTTTCAGAGGGAAAAGAATAATGATTACAAGTAACATAGGAATGAATTTTACACTTGTAAAGAGTATGTTTCTAACTGCATTAGGGGCGTTTGGGTGCAACAACAGGCATTTATGAGCCACTAGGAATAATTAAGCATATCTACCTCCCTACACAAGTACCTCAGTCCTTCTCTGCCGTGAATACACACATTGTGCTAGAGGATGACTTCTTAGGGGGAGAAAGAATATTCCTCAGGGTCGCTGTCTGCTTATACCTTCAAGGAAGCTATCTGGACTCCATCTTGTCAAAATCAAAACAATACTACTAGCATGCAGAGTAAACTAATCATGTAATATATGCCTTTTCCCATTTGCATAAAATATTTCAGGTATAAATAAATGATTGGTATAATTAATGATAGTATTGGCAATCTCAGGGTATGTGTGATAATAAGGAGTCAGCTTAATTTACTAATTTGAACTGAAAACATTTTGGCCTTCAGAAATTCACATTCTATATATTAACAATATAAATTGCCATCTGATACCTCCTGTTTCTGCCACAAGCACTTGTACATTTTTGATTGGTCCATGATCATCATTATAGTAACATATTGGCATTCTGATTGTAATTGTTGTTGAAGTCACAAGCAGTCTTCCTGTGGCGTCATAAATAGGGGTTGGCTTGGTCTTTGGTCGTGCTGGAGCTGAAAATAAATATTGCTACAATTTATTTTTTGTTTCTGAACAATAGACGAATACTCAAATTTTCATTTTATAATGGCAATTTTCAGCTAATGTGATAACAAACATAAATAATAGACATAATACAAATATGTTCGGATACAGCAGATATTCAGCAATTATTTTGTCCTGATGATAAATTGTTTTTTCTCTTTCTTTCTTTCTTTCTTTCTTTCTTTCTTTCTTTCTTTCTTTCTTTCTTTCTTTCTTTCTTTCTTTCTTTCTCTTTCCTTCCTTCTTTCCTTCTTCCTTCCTTCCTTCCTTTTTGTGCTACTGGGGCTCAAACTCAGGACCTTGGGCTTGTCAGGCAGGAATGGTGCCACTGAGCTAAATTCTGGCTAAATTATGTACTTTAGATTTACCTGAAAAATTAGGGCCCAAGCATGATTTTCGAGTATCTGACTCCACTTCACATTTTAAAAACTCAATTTATATACATATGCTCTCACTCATATAAGATTTTTATAAGGTATTTACCTTTAAATTTTATTTTAGCATAGTTTTTTCTTTCCTTTTACTTCTTTTAGCTAGATTACTAATTTCTGTCTAATCATAGAATCCTCTTGCAAATTTTTTACATGACATAAAAGTTTGCTACTATGCCAAGTAAAGACTCAAATGAGATTTGATTCTCAAGAGGTTCATCGGGCAATATCTATGAAGAATAAGGGGAAGAAAGCAGCAGTAGGTGGCAAGAGCCTTCAGACCACAGATCACAGGTGTGAGAAAGAGAGAAGGAAAGAAGGAAAGAAGAGAGGAAAGGGAGAAAGGAAGGAAGGGGAAGGAAGAGAGGAAGGAAGGGGACTAAGGAAAGTAGGAAGGAATAGAGGAAGGAAGGAAAGGGATAGGATGGGAGGGAGGGAAGGAAGGAAGGAAGAGGGGAAGGAAGGGAAGTGAGGGGAGGGGAGGGAGGAGTGAGGGAAGGAAGGAAGGAAGGAAAGAAGGAAGCACAGACTTCATCCATACTGCTTGGGAGTCTTCAAGCAAAAGTTTGAAGACTAATACTTGGTTTCTTAAAAATCTAATTTCTTATTATTTGTCAAATGCAAACTTAATGAAACTACTCCTAATGAAACACTCTACATCACCAATAAAGTGTGCTAGAGAAACATCATCATTTATTAGAGAAACATCATCATTTCTCTAGGCCCCCATCACTGCTGCCACACTCCTAAATTCTCTCTGGTCTAGTCATAAGTCTGCTTACTTCAGATAAAAAGTGAAAATCAGAGCTATTGAAACATGGAAGTAGGCAAAGTATCAGAAATAAGAAATTTTACTAAAACATACAAAGGTGTCTATCGTATATAATTCTGTCTGCCATTAAATAATGAAGAGAAATTAAGATGGTATGACTTAAGAATTTCCTTATGGTCTGTGAGATTATTTAATGATGGTTGGAAGACTTTATGTATTTATACATTTCAAAGCACAGAACTTATCAATTAAAATGCACAAACAATCACAGCTCTATTAAATATTCATTGACAGAAAGGTAAAACAACTTTCATGTAACTGGATATTTCTATTCTTAACACCATAGTTTCTAGGGAATTTCTTATAATTTTTTCAAAGATGATCTCTTTTAATCCTCATAACTTGTGGGCAGGAACTAGTATTACCTCCTTTCTGCAGGCTAAAAGAGGTTCTGAAACTTTCCCAAAGTCAAATAATTATCAAGAAGACAATCTAGGATTCATTGTCAAGAATTTGACTCTGAACTCTATTTAATGCTGGCCTTGGTGACGCTGTAATGTGCCTCCCTACTAAGTAGAAGAAAAGTTAATTTTTGCTTCAGTGAGAGGACTGGATGAAATTCTGCTACTGGTCCAAACACTTTGTTTTTGTTGTTATAGTTCTAAAAGTTTTATTAAACAGTTTTAGAGAGATGACATAGTCAATGCACAATCAAGATCTCTCTAAAAGAAGCTGGGCGTGCCTGTACTCTTAACATTCTGGGAGGCTGAGGCACAAGGTTGGTGAGTTGAACCCTAGACTGAAAACTGAGACTCAGCAACAGCCAGTCTCAGTATTTAAGAAAAAGATGAGAGTATAGCTCAGTGTGAAAACCCTGAGTTCCATCCCGATACCAATCACAACAAAACAACCAAAGCAAAGCAAAGCAAAATAAAATCCACAGAAGTCACTGTGCCTGGTCAAATAACCTTACTTCTGAGGGGGTTTGTGGATCATTTTGGAGGCTATATTTTCTGTGAATGATAATGAATGTCAGAATGATAAATCAACAGATCTAATTATTGTCAGCATCACAGACTTGATTGTATAATATTAGTAAATAGTGATTAATTGAAAAGAATCTGACTTCTAAGATAACTAGGTTAAGAAATCTAAATAGAAGTAGTTGAAGTGTAATTATAGGTAATTAAAATAAGTTTTCTTCTTAAAGATAAAATTCAGACTAAAAAATCTCTCTTTGAGCCAAATGTTGGGGCACAAGCATCTAACCCCAGTGCTCTCAGAGGCTAGGTAAGACTGTCTCTACATAAGAATTACTGAAATAGGAGCCTAATGTGAGTGTCCTCCTTTCCTCATTAGGGAAGAGAGAAGAAAGAAAGAAAGAAAGAAAGAAAGAAAGAAAGAAAGAAAGAAAGAAAGAAAGAAAGAAAGAAAGAAAGAAAGAAAGAAAGAAAGAAAGAAAGAAAGA